>VWZN01005168.1:197736-208494 GCA_013396955.1 Regulus satrapa | reverse complement strand
GGGCCCAGCCCGCAGGACGGGGCCCAGCAGGGAGGAGGATCGGCCCCGCATCCTGCGAGGGCTTCGCCTCACCCGGTCCCCGCGGGAACAACCCGTGCGGCGGGGAGAAGCCGCGCGGCCCGCTTAGTGTGTGTGTGTGTGGCGGGGCCTTATGCCTTATCTGTGACTCTGTGGGCAGGGTGGGAAGGGTGAGGAGAGGCTCGGGGGGTGTGATCCTGCCCCTCTGCTCACCCTTAGTGAGGCACATCTGCAGTGCTCTGTCCAGCTCTGGGCTCCTCAGCACAAGAGAGACATGGAGCTCCTGGAGCAGGAGCAGTGGAGGGCAACAAAGATGATTGAGGGACTGGAGCATCACTTACCAGGAATGGCTGAGGGAGCTGGGCTTCTTAAATCTGGAGAAGAGACAACTGGGAGGCGAATTCATCAATATATATCTAAATATATATCTATATAGTGTGTAAATACCCAAAGTGGGGGTGCCAAAAGGATGGAGCCAGGCTCTTCTCCGTGGTGCCAAACAATAGGGCACAAGGCAATGGGGAGGAGCTGATGTGCTGGAAGCTCCACCTGAAAACAAGAACTTCACAGTGACTGTGCACTGGAACAGATTGCTCTGAGAGGCTGTGGTGTTCTCTCTCACTTGACTTATCAGGAGATACTCAAGAACCATCTGGACGCAATCCTAAAGCTATGTGCTCTAGGATGACCCTGCTTGAGCAGGGAGGTTGGACCAGATGAGCCACTTTGGTCCCTTTCAATCTGATTCTGAGAGGCTGCTCTCTGGCCCTGCCTCAGAGCACAGACATGCACCTATACAATACATACACCTGTCATTATTTTGACAGAGACATTTTTATATGTATAGATAATATATGCTATTTTTGGTATAAATGTACCCTGGAACACACAGAGAGCTAATGTGTGCTGCACAGGGGAAAAGACCTCACAAGGTGAGGTGAGGTGAAAGCTCTCCCTCTGTAATTATTCTTGTACAGACAGAAAACCCTTAGTGAGATGGGGTGAGTTGAGGCAAGGCGTTTTTTTCAGTGTTAGGAGTGCACACTGTGTTCTGCCTGTCTCCAGTGTGGATATATGCTATCTATAGAGACAGGCCTTCACAAGAAATGGCAAGGTGAGATAAGGCAAGACTTTTCAGTCTGTGTGCAGAATACATGCTCCACATTCTCTAAACAGGAAAGCAAGTGTTGGAGAGCCCCTGCCAAGGTTTAGCCCCATCCAGCAACTGAGCACCACACAGCCCCTTGTCCTCTCCCCCTCCCACCCGGCTGCAAAGGGGAAGAGAATCGTCATTGTAAAAGTGAGAGAACTCATGCGTTGAAATAAAGACTGCTTAATAGTGAAAGCAAAAACTGTGGACACAAGCAAAGCAGAACAAGGAATTCCTTCACCACTTGCCATGGTCAGGCCACCTCCAGGAAAGCAGGGCTCCATCACATGTAATGGTTATTTGGAAGACAAACACCATTACTCTTAATATGCCTCCCTTCCTTCTCCCTCACCAAGCTCTATATGCTGAGCACACCACCACGTGGTGTGGAATATCCCTTGGGTGAGTTGGGATCAGCTGCCACAGCTGTGTCCTCTCCCAGCTTCTTGTGCTTGCCCAGCTCCCTCACTGGAAGGGTGGTGTGAGAGGCAGAAAAGACCTCGACACTGTATAAACACTGCTCAGCAGTAATGAAAACATCTCTGTTCTATGAACACTGTAGCACAAATCCAAAAGGTTGTCCACACCAGCTGTTGTGAAAAAAATGAACTCTATCCCCTGCCAAAACCAGCACATCCTTCCCCACTGGCTGCCATTGACAAAGGATTTCTGTTCAGTTTAGCACCTTCCACAGTTAATCACACACTAAACCACATTAATTTGACTGTCTGTATCAACTATCTATCACCTACCATTCACTCAGACGCTACTCAAGACTAGGTTAATTGCCCAGGTTATTTAATTAATTGTGCAAAATAGTCAAAAGCATTATAATACATCCGTGATTTATATTGTCAACCTGAAATCCAGTGACACTGAGTCACCTTTACTTTTTTGCATACATTTGACCAGTCCCTTCCCTGTCTGTATGCTGTTCTTCCTTCTGCTTATTTTGCATGTCTGTCATTAAGTTATTTTTAAATTACATTGCCTGTATGCTTAGCATACAGCCCAGCTCTGACTGTCACAATTACAAAGCACGCAGGGCAGCTTCTAATGCTGCAGGAACTGATTGTATTGGAACATTTCTCAGCCTTCACACCCTATCAGACTAGGCAGAGGTGTCTTCTGCTGGCCTCTATTGGTCCTTTGATAGATTGTAGATCCATATCTGAAAGAAATCATTTCTTCTCAGTGGAGAGGAGAAACTTCTCTCTTATTATTTTCCTAGTAAGGTAGAACAAGAAATAATGGGCTCAAAATGCAGCAATGTTCAGGTAGGCTATTAAGAAATAAACATTACTAGGATACTAAAGGACTAAGTGGCATGGGAATGCTGTGACATTGCTGTCATAGGAGTCTTAGCAGGGGTTACCCAAACATTTTGAGAATCTGACTGCCAATCAGCAAGTGACCTCCCGAAGTCCCTTCCAGGGCTGTATTGTTCTGACAGGGTTAACAAATTGTGCTGCTAAAGTTGTTCTTCCCTCGCTGTAATGTTTTCCTTTCTTTGTAACCCATTCTCCATCCTACATAAAGTACTTCTGAGAAATGAATGCACGATGGCAAAATAATTCAGTTATGTGGACAAGTAGTTGATTTGTCTTTTCATTCCTAATGCTGTTTGAGAAGGTATGTAACTTCTTCCTTGTACTACAACTATATTTCACCACAGCACACAGCATGAATCTGTGTTTTGATAAAGGTTTTTCCCTTCCAAAGTCTCATTTATCTTACTCCTAGTACTGTGAAACCATAAATATATCCTATATCACAATCTTTGAAAATTTCACATCAAATTACGATCTAGCATATAGTTATAGATCATTGTGCTAAAAGCAAAAGGAGGCAACTGGGAATTTTCCCATTTTTTGGATGCTTTTACAAAACCTTTTACATGGCTTGATCAATTTTTACAAAAAACAATGACACTGTGGTTAAACCCATTAATTCCTAGGAAATCCAGAAGAGTTGGCAGCTAGAACACAATCCCCTAATGGAAATTCACCCTAAACTCAAACCCATTAATTTTGCTTTCCTCATTTATAATAAATTTGAAAACATTAGCAAGAAATGAGGATTAATGTCTGCTTTTTATGCTACTGTGCAACAAATAACTCAGGAGCTATCTCACCTAGACCATTGCTTCCACCTAGTCTAGCAACAAGCTTATTACAAGGAGTAATAAATTCTTTGTCCAGTTGATGAGACTTAATTACTAATAAAGATATTTTGACCTTTGTTAGACACAAAAAAAGTCTCTCTGCCATTTGGGTTTGCAGAACAAATGTGGAAGTGCATCTTGTTACCCATAACCTGGTAAATGAGGCATTTAATTTCCAAACCTGGAAAAAAAAGGTTATTTTTATGAGGAGGAAAACCTAGGAATAAATCATTATAAACTGAGTCAGAAATAATTTTGAGCTTTAGCATAACTAAGCCAAGTTTATTCCACTTTGTGACACACTTCAGAAGGAGAACGACATAATTAGGTGCTTTATAACCTCCATCAACAAAATAGAGCTGTGGGTCACTCTATCTTACTAATAAATTTCTAATTATTGTCCTGTATTTCTAACAGGAACTGGGCCACTTGAGTGCAAAGTAATAAGGCTTCTCATTTCCACAATAAGAGTCTCCAATTGTGTTAACATTGTTGTGTTTGTGTAGGCTGCCTCTAGTCTCTGCAGTGGGATTGCTTTCCAGAACGAGAACGGCAAATCAAGACTCTTGATGTCACTGTGAAGTGTGCCTCTGCTTGGGTGACCTCTACATCTGGCCAAGGGACAAATCCCTGCATCCACTGAGTGAGAGCTATGCTATACTTCATTTGCAGCTGGCTAATTAGTAGAAGAGGCCCCAGGGTAGTCATGCTCCACTTAAAATGGAGCATAAAAATCTTCAAAACTTCTAAAACATACCAGAGAACAAGATAGCGGTTGTGATGCTGCTCAGTTTTCTTACACATGTACAGATTTACTTTCCATGTAGTTTATTCCATTAATTATCCAGATAACTCCAGAGGAGTTTTGTGTCTCAGCAGTGAGCCTGTTTGTCTGCCTGAAGCACTTGGTATGATTCTGGCTGGGTACACAAGACTGAACTGTGCTTAATTTTTGTGAGGTTTTTGTTAGATTTTTTTTTTCCTGGTATATTTGTACCTGTAATGGAAAAGGCTCAAAAAGCAGCAGGATCTACCTGGCTGTGGTTTCACCAGCTCTAAGGAAAACCCTACACATTCATACTCTGTTTGGACATCATGTTTCCCAATCACTATAACAATTATAGGGTAAAGGAGTCTGCGACTACCAACACAGCGGTGGTGACCTGGCTACCTTTGACTACCTTGCCATCAACAAGAGTCCAATTATCATCGTCCTAGGGTGGCTGCAAGTGATGAAAAATAATTATTTAGCTCTTTGCTGGACGAAGGCAATGAACTCTGCTAACTGCTACAGCTGATAGTTGCTGGGAATAGCAAATCCTTGTGGCCTCTGTGTCTGATGCCAGAAGGCAGAGTAGTTGTTCCATTCTGTAACCCCTAATGATGGGTGTCATCTCTGCTCATACTCTAGTCCATAATTTCCATGATACCTCTCCAAATCTGGATATATGACATAAATTCTCACTGAAATTGGTACTCATGATTATGTCTGGGAGGTCTCTTGAGTATAAAGTGTAAATAAACACATACATCTTTATCTAGACTTGTTATATTCCTGGTGGTTTCATCAGTTGCAAACTTCAGTCTGTGGCAACAGTACTTAAAAATCACCAGGCAAGCTACCACTAAGGAAGAATCTCAGCTACATCCTGAGATTGAAATATCTTCATGAAATTATGTTCAGAGGGAAACTCTAGCCACAAGCTCTCATCTGACCCTGGGGCATGGCTAAACAAAAGCAAGAGAGTCTGGGAAATTTCTGCAGCTGATGTGCTACATCCCTGCTGTAGAGGCATAGCGATGCTGTGATCCAAATAGGCTGAGTTTAAGCTCATGAAACCCTTTCAGTTTTCAGCTATTAAAGTTTTATGGTTTTCCAGTAATTTTTATAAGATCTGTAAAACTAATAAATCCCTGAAGGATCTTTTACTTTCTGGCAGTTTGATATTTTATAGATTTTCCATTAAGAGGGAACAATGACTCATCTAAACCACTGAAGCTCCTTTCTTCTTCCTGTGGCTCCAGATGTGCCACTTGCTCCCGAAGCAAATCTTGCCATTGCTTCTAAAAGAGAAACATGCTCCACATATGGGAACTTGTGTCCAAAAATACTTTCTGGGGTGTGTACATCACCGATCCCCTGTTTATCCTTTTTTTACATAATCAGTAAGAAGCCAACAGACTCAACCAAAAGACTTAGTTCCTCCTCTGCATTATCAGTCTGCACAGGCTCTACTGTTTATGTCCATCACAGGTCCTGAGGAGCTCAGTCAATTGGTAATACCCTTGGCTTCAAAAGGTTTCTCTCACATGAATGATGGCAATGAGATAGGCTCATATGAACTGTGCAACAAACCATCCAAAACTGAAATAGAAAAGAATGAAACCATTGAAGCACACTTAAAAGTGAATCCCATGCTGTAGATTAGCAGCTTAATGCTGTAAACCTCAAGGACTTTGCAGTAACGCTTTATAAACACTGAGTTTTCATGTACATTTTCATGTACAAACAACATAAAAAGCTGAATTGTGTCTCTTTATCTGAAGAGACTGCTGTCCTCTGAAACAAATTGAAACGTTCCTCTCACAATATTTGGGAGCATTTGGGAAGCTTGTCATGCCAATTAAATATCAGGGACAGAGGCCAACCAAGGCCAGATTCTGCACTGACTGCCTTTGTCCTCCTCAGCTGGAGGAGGCACATGAAGCTCTGCACTGGTAGAAAAAACATGGCTCAACAGCATCACACAAAGTGACATATTTTCCCTCTACAGCAGTCCCCCATCAAGTTCTACTTACTTAAGGTCAGACTATTTTCATGAGCAGCAGTATATTTTCGGCCAGGAGAATCCAGAGAGTGATTTTCAATGTACAGAACAACAAATAAATATAATTAATAAAACACGGATTGACTCATATAACATTATATGCCTGAAAAAAAAATTAAACAGCAATGATTAGTTTCATTTTCAAACACAAATTAAGTAGTAGCATTAATGGAGAAAAACATGTTTACCTATAAAATTTTATAAAACAGATATGCAAACTGCCCATCTGAAAAAATACTCCTAGGCTTATAGGTGCTGTGACCATCTCACTATTCAATCTTACTTTGAGCTTTTTTGAATGCTGACTTTTTACTCTTTGTAGCTTGTTCCCAGCTGTTGTCTCCTAATTTAACTTCATTTTTTATAGTGAATGAAATTCACATTTTATTTTTGTAAAATGCCTTCTGTTGAAATAAGCATTGGCATTCTAATTTCAAATTCTCTGAAACAGGGTGGGCACCTCTGTTTAGCACATCTTTTACTAAGACTGCAACATTTATGACCCCATAAAATGAAATTATAAAAGTACCAATAAAACTCAATGACTTGCTTTCAGTAATAAAGTGTCTACACCTAAAAGTTTTTTTCTAACATAGAATGTAAATTTTCATACACAAAGATCAGCTTCCTTTTGGTGTGATGCTTTTGCTTTAAAAAGAAAGTAGGTCTCTGTTGCCTTATCTTTTAAGAGCAGCTTGTGCTGTGTGGTTTCACTTTGTACTAGAAGTAGTGCAGATTCAAATCACACCTGCAGGAACCATTTTGTTTACAAAAGAACAAGTAGCACAATTTTTGGGCATTATTTTGTAAGGTAAACTATTTTTATGTACATGGTTGCTGGGACTTGGGACAGCAAGACACTGCTGATTCTTAGTCCATAGTGAGAAACTTGTCCATTTTTCTCCACCTCTGACCTCTGTCAAATTGCTTTAATGGTAACTGAGATCTCAGTTTGGGATTGGCTCTACAAGTAGATGAAGATTTGCTGACAAATTATCTACTTAGGTGCAAACAAGACAGTTCTGGCCTGGCAGCACTTAGAAATGTGACTGAATATTTTCTGTTTCAAAACCACTTTCTTTAGCATTGTGCCTGCTGTGTAATGAAGTATAAGAAAAGGTGATGAAAGGAGTGGTAGCATGTAAAACGGAACTCAACGATTTATACTGAGTTCAGAAAGAAAAAGTTCCCTTTTTCTCCTTGATGTCAAAAAGCCTTTCTTCATCATATCAATGTGACTCAAAAGATCTGTTTATTTATTTGCATTTTGGGCAGAGGATCAAACCAGCCATTTTCTTGAATCCCTTTTAGTATTTAAAGAAGTCTGCTTCAGAAACGTGTCCAAAATTAACCAGTGTGTAAGTGCCCTTTAGATTCAGGATGTTAAGCAAATGTCTGAATATGTACCTATCTAGTTTTTGAGGACAAAAACCAAAACATTTTTCTGCCAGAAAAATCAACTGGACAGGCCTCATTCCGTGAGCTTGCTTGTTCCTAAGAGTGGAGGATTATGTTTTTAGGAGATAAATTAACCCAATATGTTCTGAGGTCTCTGGAAGTGGGAGCAATCACATGTTTGCCCCTGAGAGTCTGGAGCTGTTCAGGAAGCAGCAAATACCATCATAAAAGAGTGGTTTTTTTCTTTCCAGCTCTGGTCTAGACTTCAAGGGCTACTGGGGTTAAACTCAGCTTTCCTGTTCAAAATTTCATGCTGTTAGCTTCCCATAGATGTGACAACTTCTGTTGCTCTTGTTGCACAGAGTTTGGTTTTTACACATTGGTGGTGTGTGACAGGAACAAAACCTTTATGTATATGTGAGGTGGAGAAAGCAGAGAAATTGAGGAACATCTTTTCCCTACTCCTTGGAGACCTGTCAGCACCTAAGAAACTGTGCTCAAAGATTTTATTTTACTATTCCCCAAGTAAACATGTTAATGAAGAGATCTGGCCCAGCTCAGTGGGGACCATAAATAAACTGCCCTCTGAGAATAGTTGCAGGTATTTGCATTTCCCCAGTGCAGGAGCTGTTACCAACACAGATCCTGGTAGCTCTGAATATTAATCTATCCCCAGGATTCACATTTAATGTGCAGGGGTCATTAGTTCTTAAGGATTAAAATTAGAAAATGTATTGATTTTCAACAAATGGTAAAGAATGATACTAGATAAAAAAAAATAAATGAAAGCCAATAGCTTGTTTTCATAATTTAAAAGATAATGTGCAGCTTACTGATTTTTTTTTCTTTCAATTAGCATATAGAATGTCAGAAGTAGTGTACAATATGGCAGGATTACTGACAATCATATAAGAGGACAACCACTCGAATGTCCCAAATTTGAAATAATATTTAAACTGAAGCAACATCACCAGTGAAACTGGTTACTAATCTTATATAGGGGCTTTTATTTACCTAGTTTGACAGGTTGCACAATACTTCAGAAAAAAATGATTGCCCTGCAGTCTCTGCAGCCACTTCCTTCTACTTCATAAAGACTCCAGAAATAATCCTGCTCCCTTTGTCCAGCACTGCGTTCTTTGGGCTTTGAGGAAAAACAAGACAACCAGTTCAGATCTAGATTTAGATGTAATTTACTTGCCTAGGAGAATACAATACAGGTGGGGAGATAAGCAGATAGGATAAAGAGCTCTTGTGGCTTTAACATACCAACACTTAACATCTTTCTAATTCTTACTTCAGACTGATAAGATAGGGGTTTTTTTCAGGACATTTTTTTTTAAATTCTACTTATTAAGAGCACCAATATCCAGTCCTCTTGAAGATTTCCTCCCCTGGTTCCTCAAGAGTACTTAGTCTTTCTGGATGCAAGGAAAAAAACATTTTATCTGCCTTTTCTACTTTGCAGCAAAATCAGTCTACATCGTTCCCCCACCACTCTTTATCTTCTAAGACTTTTTAGATCCATAAAAAAGGAGCAACTTTTAAATGTAAATGATTAATTTTTTGAGGTTCACATATTTGGCTCTGACTGTCTGGCCAATGACTTTAAGCTGTGTTGTTCTTCCAGGCTGCAAGACTTCTGAGACAGGGCCTGTGTCTCCCTCAAGGTACTATAAATGTCAATCACACAGAGAGTGCTCAATAAGTGAATAATGATGGTTTTCTTACTGCTCTATGATATTTCCCTTGCCAGAAATATTATAGTGGAGCCAAGATCAAAACCCATGTGGAAAGAAATATACTCTGATTTATCTGTGCAGGAAACCGTGCAAGATTGCACTCCTGCACAATTTCAATGTTACTTCTTTGCTTCTTTTTTGACCTCAGAAGATTGAATACTTAGTCAGTTTTAATGTTCTTCATCAGGCTTCAGAGAAAACAACAGCAAAGCTCTAAACATTTACAGATTGGGGTATTGCAAGCTTGGATATAATGACCAGGATTAGCAATGGGCAAGTTTCTTTCCAAATAATTGGCATTACTTGACTCTGGAAAGTCCCGGAACATGTGCCTGACATTTAATCTTGACTTCATCAGGAGCTAAGTAACTGTCTCTTGAACACTTGAATACTCTTGAAAGAGTTTTTGTGCCATGCCCAGCCGTGGTAGTGGCCACAGGGAACACATGGCTGCCCAGGGGCTCAGAGGACTCTCCCCATCTTGTAAGAGTTGGACACACTGTGCTTGGCTCTGCACACACTGATGGACCCAGTTAATGTTAAGCAATGTTAACAGCATCTCTAATCTCTCTGCTGCTTCTAGGGTACTGAAACCCCATGCATCTCTCTGTACTGTCTACAGAAAGCACCAAAGCACTCCCCCCCATCCTTTGTAAATTGTTGTCTGTCTGGAAACTATCCTCAATACTCCTACAACTTCGTGCAGCACTTTCTCCAGATAAAGTGGGAATACACTCTTCATTATTAACTGCTCAAGTTGTTTTCAGAATTTAAAAGATAATGTGTAGTTTACTGATTTTTTTTCCCTTTCATTTAGCATATACAATGTCAGAAGTAGTGTACAATGTGGCAGGATTACAGAAAGTACCGAAGCACTCCCCCCATCCTTTGTACTGGAAACTATCCTCAGTACTCCTATAACTTCGTGAAGCACTTTCTCCAGATAAAGCGGGAATACACTCTTCCTTATTAACTGCTCAAAAAGCAAGTAGACACTTTTTCATTTAATCTGATAAAAATCAGGAATTCGGTAGTGTTACACAGGTATAAATTAGCATAAAATTAGTTCAGGTAGCAGATTCAAGCCTTGAAGAAACTCTTCCTGCTGAGGATCCTTGGACAGGGTTGCTGAGCGAAGTGCAGGATTATAACCCTCACACTGCCAGGTCCTGTACAGGGGCAACCCACACTTCAACCAAGTGAAGTGTTTTTTGTTATGGTCCTGGTCCCAGCTGATTCCTGTTCTTGCAGAAGCATCTGGAAATGCAGTGAAACGGTGGGAAACACGAATTCCCTCCCGTCTCTGCTGCCTTTCCCACGCAGCAAAGGCTGGACGGCCACTAGGAGATGCTGCTGTATGCGGAATGCGCCCGGAGCCGCGGGAGACGAAAACGAAGGAAGAAATACTTCAGTCCAGACTGAGCCGTGGCCTTTTTTTTTTTTTTTTTTTTTTTTTTT
>VWZN01005168.1:180881-197718 GCA_013396955.1 Regulus satrapa | reverse complement strand
TTTTTTTTTCAGTCATCTAGAGGAGAAATTTGAGACAGAAATATGTACAAGACTGTTGTGTTGAGTGAAACAGTAACTCACAGTTTGCAGTAATTTGTGAGGATTACTTTAGCACTTAAAAAAAGACATTGCCTTTTAGTTCGATATAAGTTACTAACCCAGGAATTTACTTCTCTGATCTAGAGTAATGACTGCTGGGATTTGGGTAACAAAAATGTCTGTGTCTCTTTGCGTGTGGAAGACTTTAGCCCACTCAATAATATGACTTCAATGTATATTGACAAAAACCTTCCTGGATAAAATGAAATTAAAATTCAGGGACGTAATTAAACAGAGAAATTAGAAATGCACATGGGATTCAAGTAAGGGGATTTTCTATGTCTAGGAAGAAACCTGATAGGTTTAATGGTAATTCCAGTTCAAAACTAAGGTGTTAGAAAAGCTTTTACTGGAGCTCTGCTGAAGGTCTTCCAAAATATGAAGAGTAACTGAAAACTCCATTTATGTGTTTATATTTGCTTGTCACTGTAGCAAAACTCCAGCTGCTGTGTGGCTTTATCACCCTGCACAGTGACTGGGAATGCTGTGAGTGCTTACGTTGGTCATTTGCCATCAGATAGTATTGTTTTCTGCTGGCTTGTGATGATTGCTGCCATCAAATGAAGAATGTGGAAATTAGTAAAACAACGTCAAATTTGTATTGTCCTTTGGCAACATAAATGGTTATTCATCTGCAGGGAGCCCACTTATCAATAATGATCTTTCTCTGTGCCTTTCTTGACATGTTCACTCAACTTGGGAATTTTGTGAAGATTTTTTTGCCTTCTTTAGTTTTGCTCAGAGGTCTTTGAGGGATGGGTGGGAGAAGGGGTTCTTTTTAGGAGTATTTTGGACATTTAAGTTGCTGCAGTAATCTTGGGCCTATTTTATAGAATAAGGCTAATATCTTCATACTTGAGTGTTTATTTTTAGATACCCTGTTTCCATATTTAGTAAATGCAGTTCTGATTATTGCAGAAAAAAAGACCATTTATTTGTGTATCTAAATATATAGAATTAAAAGTCCAGAATAGTGAATAAATGAATACCTCAATTCCCAGGCAGGCTCAACTCTCTGTTCAGTTAGTTCCCTCCTTGCCCTCCCTCTGGGTATACCATATTGTGCTCCTAAAACAAATGTATACAGTGCCATTTTAGGGGACATTCTCCAGTGACTTCCTCCACACAGCTTCCATCACTGCTGCTGCCAGATCCCACTTGTTGCCTCTACTGAAGGCAGGCCTGGCAGCCACCCTCTGGCAGCAGCATCTGTGGGAAACAAGGCATTGGTGCATGACAAAAGTAGTAGCACGAGAGGCAGGGGCAAGATGTGGGGAGTGGGGGGTCTGCAGTTCCAGGGGAGATGGAAATCAATTTGGTAAAATGTCATGCTGTGTGATAGATTTGATGTCTTTGCATGGGTCAGTGGTAATCAGGTGTTACAGCACAACTCCAGGTCAGCTTGTCAATAAGCCAACTGTAATACTGTGAGTCTTTGCAGGAAGAAGACAGGGAGTTAAATATATACTGAAAGGATAAAGTAGCATTAAATTTAAATGGCTAAGCTGAAAAACTTGTTCTTGAGCAGAAAGCTTATGTAGATAAGTCCTAAGCTTCCAGGAAAAGTTGGCCTTGTAGAACAGGTAACATAATGAATAATAGTTAAATTTTTGCTATTTCTATTTCATAAGATTTACAAATATTCCTTCTGTGAGAAGTGTACTTGTGAGGCTTCAAAGTATTCTTATGTGCAATATAAATATTTCCTCTTTTGTTTTCTCTTTAAAAACTGGTTGGAAATTGTGCTGTTTTATTCAGCTGTTCCACTGGCACAACTCAGCTGCAAGGTCTGCCATCAAAATTTCATCCTGGATTAAGTCAGTTCCTGGCTGCTGTTTGGGGGAAAGGAAAGGGGATGATCTTAAGATACATATAGACTTTGCAAACAGACTGTGTCCTTCTACAGGCAGCACAAAGTCTACTTTAGGCTCAAGTTGCTGATATTAGTTTACCATAAAGTGGGTGCAGATGTTATTGGTGAGCAGAGGAACATTGGAAGCCTTTTAAAGGAAATGCACTTAAGGAGGGATTTGAAGGAGGAAGTGGCGAGAGCTTTTCACGTGAGAAGTTATGGTGAAATGTTTATACTTGGTCCATAAATGACAGGATGACATTCAGAACAGTGTCACCAAACAAATCATAGGATATTTGATCTGCAGGTGTCAAGCCTGAAAAGTCCCTTGGCTGCTTGTGAGAATTTCACAGAGAATTCTTGTAGAAGTTAATCTTAAATGTTTGGTCTCCTTTGGAAGGAGGATTAACAGTGCTCCTTGGAGTATCAAAGTAGAAAACATACTCAATTGGGCAGGAATCTTGATGAACCAGTCTACAGTCACAGAGAGTGAGAAAGAAACTAAAGATAGTGGTTGATGCCAATGCTTCTCTTCTTGCAGACTGGTTGATTATTCATGTTATATGAAGCCTTTTGTATGAAATTAATTTAAAATATAGCACTGGGGAAATGGAGACCCCTTTAATGTGAAGATGATGGTATTTCCAGTTCTTATCAGAGCAATCAGGATCTTCTTGGACCTCAGTTTGGACAATTTTCCCTTGCTGTACAGAAGTATGACAGCACCACTTTAAACTTTCTTAGTGCATCTTTCCCTAGTGATTAATTAGTGAAAGAAAAATACACAGCCTGATTGAAGGCATAGAATAAAATGTAAGAGGAAGTAAGGAATTGGAACAGTTAACTGGAGACTCTGATCAAATCTATTCTTCCCTACTCTGCCATGTTCCACTGTTACTTTAACTCCACCCCAACACAATGTTCAGCTCAGTATGCATAAATTTATAGGGAGTCTCTTCTCTATTTTTCATACATAGATATATCTAAACACATTTTCACAGAAGGAGGAATTTGTTCTTGCAGACACTTTTAACATTAATGGAAGCCCTACTTCCCTGTCCTTTAATTGCCTTGAGACTCTCCAGATGGGGTCAGATCCTTGTCTCCTATCAGTGTTCTACTGATCGCTCAGCCAAGTGAGTTACTGCAGGCTCGTGAAAACAGGAGAACTGTGGGACTGGGCCCTTTGGTTCTCTGCATATGCCCTACTGTATTGATGATTAGTCTTTTTAAAATCAAGAGAGATAAGAGCAGTAAGCTCTGCTAGCACAGCCAAGTTTTGTATAGGCATTGGGTGATCCACTCCTCTTCAATCACTGCCTGATTTCTTTAATTATTCAAAAGCCAAACTCAGAAACTATCTATGGCCAAAATATGTTTTTTTTTTCCCAGAAAAGGCAGATATATACAGATTTGTGGCACTTTTTGCTGTTATGATTTTAAGGTGATGTCTTTGAGAAGCTGCCATTTCTCATTGCTGTCAGAGCAGACTAGTACTACAGACTGTTGCTCCTGGCACTGTGCCTTGTTGCAGAAATAGTTTATTTGTATAGGTTTCTGATTCTTCATATGTCGGAGACCTAATGCATTTTATTCATTCTTCTTCTGTCTGAAGGTAGCCAGTTCTCATTCTCCTTTTATAGTCTGCATGTAGTTAACAGCTACCAACTGATCTCGTGGAATGAGGACGAGGGTTTGAAGTGATTCTCTCCTCCGTTGCTGCAAAGAGCTCTCTGGCTCTGTGCCAGCTTCTTCAGTGCTATCCCACTGTGATCCCATCACTTGTGTTTCAGATCCCTCGGTCTCTCCTTCGCTATCCAATTCTATGCACTCGCTTTCCAGCGAGCTCTCTCAACAACATGATACCAAGGAGGGAAGCTAACACCCTCCTCGCTGGGGATTTTTAGGAAGACTTGAAAGAGCCCCTTCTGCCTAGGCAGGCTGGCATCTGAAAAGAGGGAATGTTGGCAGCTTGCTCTTGGATTGGTCATTCTGGAGAAAGCAGCTTCATCTTTTAATTTTTATGCCTTTTGCAGTCTCATGTGTACAGAGTTTTACTTCCTTTCTTGGTGGAATAGATTAAGAGCTGTTGATTAGGCAGAGACTGCATCACAGCTGGTTGAAAATCAAAGGTCAAGATTTTCAAAACGTTGAGGAAGATGAATAAGCAGCAGGCTTCCTTTATAATTGTCTGAGCTGCTGGAGCACAGAATGTATGTAATTTGGGCCACTTATTCACATTCCCAAATATGACCTTTTGAGCTAATTTTAGGTACTTCTGAAAAAAAATCTTGGCCAACTGTCAACAACATAATCAACAAGCAGAGAAGCTAGTTCGAGGTAGACCACCCTGAAATAGTTCTGCTTTTGCTGGCAATTTATATCATTCCCCCCTGGATCTCTCCCTTGAGCAGAATATCCGGTTGGATTTATTGTGGCTTCACCACAAATATGGTAGCAAAGTTCCCTCTGTATTTTCTCATGAGGTAGGAATCAGATACAAATGAGAAAATAAGGTGTTACAGATAGCATACAGCTTGTTTATAACCTTTTTCTTTAAAGAAAACATCTTCCACTGTCTTTAAGCCTTACTTTCTGGATTCTTTATCCTCCAGGATCAGTAAAGTTCTGCTAGGAAAGCTATCAATAAAGAATCAATAACATATATTCTGGCCCTTCACAGAGAATTTGGAAAGCGGTGTATCTCAGTTGCAGCGGACAGAAAAGATATTTTTAGAGGTTATTTACACTTCTGTGTTAAACCTGGGAGCTTCTTACCTTCTTTTATGGAAGACAAAGGAGCACTGAATTTCTAGCAAGCCCACAGGATGTCTCTCAGTACAGATGTTTCTGATGCTTTAGAGCAGAGGTGCTCCAATGGGCACTCTGGCATGGGTGAAGCTTTTAAGCACAGCTTGCCCAGACCTCACTGAGCTCTCAAACTGACACGTGGGAAATTTTTTGGTATTATTGGTATTTATTGTCAGACCTTACAGGTCTCCCAAGGGGCAGCTGCAGTTCACTGCCTCAGTCCCAAAATATGTTTTTTTTTTCTACTTTTTCAGGAACGAATCCTCAGTAAAACTAACAACTGGCCTTGAGCCTCCCCTCTTTTGGGACCCTTCCTGTGGGTCACAGTTGGGAATGCACCAATATTAGTTTCTCAGGGGTCACGAAGAGTTGTCCCATTTTGTTACATGGTGATAGGTTTTGTAGATTAGATCTGGAATATAATTTTAAACTTTATCTCCCAAAGGTTTAAACAAGCAGTGGACTATTCACTTTTTGATGAGTATCATGCAGAGGCATTACCATTAAATGTTGAAGGGCATTACACAAACTTTTCTTTACTGCTGGATGGGAAGTCTATATTAAATAAAACCTGGTGGTGATAGAAAAGTTGAGAGTTAAATGACTGGTATTTGGTGCTGACACTGAAGAAATAATGAATGAAAACAAGCAGGTATGCAAAGAAAACTTTAATAAACCCCATGATAATAAAGATTAGTACCAGTATGGTGCATACTCACATTATAGTTCATGAGCCTCTGGTGCTAATCACTCACAGACAGAAAAAACCCTACTAGTAGAATGTGAGGAATTAGTTTCAGTACTAATAGAAATTGCACCTCAGGTGCAAAATACCATAAAAATAGATGTATGTGGGAAAACAATGTTATTTGCACTAAATATTTTACAGTAGTGCATGTGAAAAAATAATTACTTTGTGCTGTAAGGACAGGTGATTTTAACAAGAAAATCACATAAAATATTGCCTTCAATTAAATTGGTCTTCCAGACTCATGTACAACTTATTTTGTTAACTGTTTTTTACCTTTCTTCTAGCCTCTGATTAAATAATAATCCATTCTTTTGCATCCAAAAAACAGATCTGAATTTACTTCACAATTTCATGCTTGTTTATTTTCTACTGATTTACAGCTTAGTTATAAGTAGCAAGCTCTTTTTTGTCACTATTTATTTAAGTTCAAATATTGTGTTGTATGTTGCAGGTTCCCACCACTCTTGGAAGAAAACAGACAAGGATCTGTGCAGAAATGCACATCCCAGTGTAGGACACCTGTGCTAATGTGATTCAGGTGCATAACACAAAAGTGTAAGAGGAAGGGAAGACATTCTGTTGGCTGATGGCTTTTTGCTGCCTTGGTAGGACTGTGGTGGTTTCCCACCTTGTTAAATTGGTAGGTGGTGTTTGAAAGGAACACATATTCATCATTCCAGAGGCTGTAGGTGAAAAAGAGGAACGTGGATTGTCTCATAATGAAGAGCAGTGCAGGGAGCAGGGTGAACTATTGAGGCACAAACTTATGTCAAGTCAGCAGACACATTTGACTGAGGCAGTATTTTAAAATCACTGTTGGCTACAGATTATTTGGGAGCTTTGCCTCAAAGACTGAAAATACCAAAAAGCTCCTGAATAAAATGTATCTGGAGAAGAAGAACTGTTCAGGATACAAGTTGCTGTTCAGTTCAATGACACATTATTAGTGGGCCATTGCTTCATTTTCTGGTATAGGCAATTTCTCTCTTGGAGGCATTTCTATTCATATTTCCTCTAGGACCACAATTTTTTCTTAGAGAATGTTTGCTTGGTTTTAAATCTAAGCAAGAACAAAATATATCAAAATTGTAGACCTGTTAGAAGGAGTCATCTATTTCTTATTTTCAGGGAGTTGGGCTCACTTAGTGCAGGTCTGAATTGGTTTTGTGAATCTAGGGATGAGATGGATTTAGCAATCCTTTATTTTGTTTAATTTATTCCTACAGTATGGTTTTTACCAGCTTTAGATAAGATCTTTGTATGGAATAAATTTCATTCCAACCCAAATTAATTTAGATTTCAAATTGTTAACATTTTCTTGTACTGAGTATCAGTCAGAGAAATAAATTAATCAGTATTCATTTTCTGTTTCCAAGCACCATAGGTAGCTGTTATGCAATATTGGGACAATGAATGGCTATTTCCCTGAAGTTTCTTGAGATCCCAGGGCTGTGCTGTAATCTCCTCGAGGTTTAACATGCCTTTACTAACAGCATAAGTTCTAGCCACAAAGGATATGATTAAAAAGTGCTGAAAGAAATATTGATATTTAATTTCCTTTACATTAGCAGTGGCGTTCCAAAAAAGAAATAGGAGTTCAGAAACTGAACAAGCTAAAGGGAGAGTTGGGGAAAAGGTTCAGTTTTCTACTGTGCATTTGATTTTACTTAAGGGAATGTGATTTACTCATGCATGAGGAGTGAGAAGGCAGTGATACCTCTCTGCCGGATCATGGAGTAATTGTGCCCTGTTCCTGGGCATGCCTTTGCCAGAAGGGTCAGTGGCAAACCCATTGTACTGCTTTTCTCTGAATTCTCTCCACTTGTGGTCTGAAGCAAGCTTAGCTAAGCGATAGGCAATATGATATCCACATATGTTAGCCAAAGCAGTAAAAGCTGATAGGAATGAGTTAATACAGCAGGAGTGGATAATGTAGGTGAAATTGGGGTCTCAGGTTTTTGACCCCTGTCAGAGTTGACAGTGGCAGCTAAATCCTAGCTGCCCCAGCTGGCTGACCTACCTTTTTTTTTTTTTTTTTTCCTAAGGCTGCTGCTCCTGTGGCAGAAGTGATGGAGCTGCTGTACCTGCTCCTCAGCAGCAGTGCACTGCTCAGTGTTTTACCATAAACTAAAACTAGTGCCACTTTGTGTTGATATATTGTGCATCTGTACTGTGGCATCAGTGGAGCTCTCTGCCAGTGGTGTAGCAAATTTTGACAAAGGGACTGAAAAGGATTTAAGGGGTAGCAAACTTTTTGGATGTCATTGCTATACATGCTGGGAACTGTGCACCATAGTACTAAACTGAGAAAATGTAAACTGTAGGAAGAAGGCAAATATAAGCCCCATAAAGTGCCATATTAGAATATTAGAGCAGTCTTACATTTTCACAAGGTTCCCTACTATCTTCAACTTTGAACTGCAGCTTGACAGTTTGAAATTTTATAGTGGAATTCCACCTGAGTCTTGGTTTCCAAAGGCAACTGGCAAGGCTATTAATTTATCTGACTCTTTGCCATTTGCTTGACTTCATCACAAGAGTTCACAGCATTTTGCAAGGATACCAAATGCAGGTCCTAGCTCCAAAGGGAGCAATAAACAATCAGACCATGACACACAATTAAATCAAAGGATGGATGCAAGTCTTTTTCAACAGCACGGTAGATAGCTTGCCAGAATGACATTACCTGAATGAGAAATGCTGTGGCTGGAGAGGAGATGGGGCAAGCTCAGGAAGGAATGACCTGACCCTTTGAAACTACAGATGAACCATTTCAAGAAAACCATCTGAAGACACATTGCCTGTGAGATGCAGTAAAAAGAGGGGGCCCCAGGCCAGAGCAGGACAAAAGATCACCAAAAATATGGCTTGCATTTCTTGTACCTAGGTTTCGTAAAGTTCTAGAGATCCCAGAAGCTGAAGACTACACAAGAGAATGAGCACTGTTGTGCTTCACCCTCAGGAAGTAGGACAGAAAGTACCTCCTTGCAAAGTCCTTGCAAAGTACGAAGAAAGTACCTCTCATCCTTCCCGTGAGAGTGAGTCTCCACTTTTGGTCAGAGGAACAAGCAAAAAAGGTTAGGTAGCAGAGAGGGGGAGACCCACATAATGCTCTGAACTGCTGCCTAAGCATGGCATTTATTTTGCGTTCCTTGAAGGTGTACAGAGATTTTAGCAGTGCTGTTTTCTGCCTTTGAAACTGAGCAAGACTCAAGTAAATGCAGAATATGTGAGATCCAGTGCAATATGCAGAACGACTGGGGTTAGTGTGGGAAAGCTAAATATAGACAGTGCCTCTAATCAGAGTTGGAAGGCCAGGAATGGAGCAGTATGGCACACAAGATGCAGAAAGACATTCAATTAACCTTAATTCAAATTCAAGGTTTCAGTCTGTGCTGCTTTGCTGGCTGAGCGTGTGCGTCAAAGTACCCATGATATTTTGGTGAGGGCATTGCGATCTGTTGAGATTTTCACAGCCCACATCTAAAATCTATTTTTAGACTTCAGCTCTTAAAGGAGAAAAGAAATAAGGGCAAGCTAGGATAATTTTCCAACAAAGTCTTAGAAAAATATTCATTGCTAGGCTGACAACCTTAATGGTCAGTTGCGGTTGAGCTACAAACCGCGGAAAATGGGGCTTATAATGGAAACTGCAATTCAACCATGTAACGATAGCATTGCAGATGGGATATGGTGACACACAGCCATTCCCTGCCTGGCTGACCTGGCTGCCTCTGAGTCCTGAGGAATTTACCCACTCTGTACCCATCCACTCTGAGCTGGAAGGGAATCAGCGGGCTAAGATGCTAAGCTTAGAAGCGAGTTTAGATGCTAAGCTTCAAAAATGTCAGCATATTGAGTAGTATCATGGCTGATTTAAGTCCTGGAAATAGGAGAAGGACTTTTGGAATAGACTGTAAATAGATGGCAAACTGAGGAATAGCTTGCTAGGAGAGAGGGGAAAGGAAAGAGGAAAGAAGCATCACTTCAGTGGCTTAAACCAAGCCCATAAAAAAGGGACAGATGTTTCCTATTGGAGCATCCCCTTATAAAACAGCTTCATCCCTGCAAAGCAGCACACTGCAGCTTCTATATATAACTGCAGAGTAACACAACATAGCTGAGGGTTTACAGAAGCTCCTTTACTTGTAAAGCATCAGGGACAAAATCAGATAGCTAAGAGCAGGTGAGATGTCTCTCCATGTGCACCCCGTATTTCCGTGTACAGCAGCACATTGGTTTTGTCTGCCTTCACAGAAGGTGCTGTTACATTCCTGCAGCCAGTGATGGTTGTCAATTCTGATTGCTACTATTTGCATTTATGTAAAAGCCTCCAGAAGGTTGAGCTTTAGGCCATCCAAGGCCAGATAATTGAGGGCTAATGTAGTCTCCATATCCTTAAGTCTGTTTCCATGCACAAGTGCATTATGGTGTTTCATTACCAGATCATGTAACAGTGTGATGTGACAATGTGACATACCATTCAGCAAAACAGGAAATGTTGAGAAACCTCTCTGTGTTATTCACATCAGCAGCTTTCAATAAAAAAAGTGGCGTGTCCTCCATGATGGAATGAGTACAGATGCATTAGTATTCCTCATAGAGCATCACTCATGCCATTATGGTAATGACAGATTTTGCATGCTTAACCTGTCACTCATAAAAAGAGTATGTTTGTTTCCATAGAACCAGATTGTTCTCCCCCCAAATGTACTCAAGTAAGTGAGACAATTCCAGGATTAAGGGTCTCAGTAATGTCAGTAGGATTAAAGCGAACATTTTTCAGAAGTGACTGGGATTTGTTAAAAGCCTCTTGCTTTAAAGTGTTATTTTTTTATGCATTCCAACAAGCACAGTCTTTCACTAGGTTCATCACATACTGCAGTACCTCAGCTGCAAAATCTGGATCCAGATTCATAGCTGGATGAAAATCTCAGGTCTTCTGCCCTTCACAGAAACAAAATAATTTGTTTTATGACAGCCTGACTCCCTAGGAAGAGGACTTAGTAACAGGAGAGAAGGACTCCTTTTCCAGATACATTCTGAGGTACATAATCTCACTTGTATTTCAGTTTCACCATTTCTGAAAAAGAGGTTAAATAAACTTTTGTGGTGAAAGAGAATCATATCTGTGGTATACATAAAGCATATTAGCATATCTACATTCAAAGAGTAATTTGATAATATGAAATATTATACCTCAGAAAAACATTTCCTTGAGGACACCCTCCCACCCTTATAAAAAAAGTCCAGATTTATTTGTTTCACAAGCGATGATTTCTGTCCACGAAGTCTCACAGGTAGCACAGTCCAACAAGGGCATCAGCATTTGGAAAAGGTTTCTCTGGCTGTAGCTGGCTTGAAGTGCCCCTTGCTGAAAAGGCCCTGCTGTGCAGCCAGCAGGGGCAGGCGGGGTGGTGCTCGCCAGGGTGTGAATTCGCAGCGCATTAGCTGCTCTCCATTAACTCCCGTAGTAGTAAATGTGTCATTGTGTTCACAGGAGCATTCTTAGTACAGATTAAGGCTATCCACACAGGAAGCTAGTGTGGAGTAACTAGGGCTGTATAAATTCACACCTTAGCTGAGTTGATACTAAATTTCCCCTGTATACAAGCCTGCTGTCTATCTGCTTCGTTATTTTGTGTGCTTGCAATGCTACATTTCTTCAATTCCCTCACTTCTGAATACCATTGTGGGTCTATCTTCCTTTTTGTCTTTGAGAATCATTTGTTGCATGCTTCCCACTAGGCAAACCTTCAGTTCAGCTGCCCTCACATGTAGTATGAATGGTCTCTGAGCTCTCAGCACTAGGTTAAAAATGTGGATGCTGTAGGCTGAAAGTTCAGCTTAAACCTATGGCCATATTTCCAACTGCAGCTGGTATTCCCTCTGTGGCCATCCTCCTCCGTCCTCCACAACCAGCTTCATCTTTGTCTGTCTCCTCTGCAGCCCTTTGTAGCTGGCTTGTTTTAGAGCTGTTTGAGAAACACAAAGTCTTAATGCAATCTAAGCGTGAACTCACTGATCCCATATTCCGAGAGCAACATGCTCAGGGAAGCACGTGGAACTGTGCCTGAGCAGAGCTGTTATGATTGAATTGCTCATTTTACAATAAACTCAACAGTTGTAAATTGTCCGGACACCTTTGGCTGGTTATAAAGCTAATCATTGTAGCCCAGAAATGCTGTAAACTTCCCTTTAGCACCTGCTCCGCCTCACTGCTGGCTTTTATGCTGTTGCTCGGGCTTGTTGCCTGGTGGTTGCATGGTAAGCTGCTTGGGACAGGATTGATGTCCTTTATACTTCATCAGGGTCTGGGAGAATGGGGGACCCCTATCCTGTTACACGGGGCACAGCCGCACAAGGCAGCACAAGTGATGGTGATCGTGATTACAGCTGACAACTGAAATAAATGGTGCTCTGTAGACCTCGTCCACTTCAGCTGCATTAACATGAAGGGCACAGAATACAGCCATGATCCCAATGTTGAAAGCTAGGATGAAACTGATAGTGTTACTGTTGTATTTTCCCTCCCCTTTTCACAACCAGATTGCACAGAACATTTTCCTGCATGCTTTGCTTTATTCCTTTGCCCTCAATGGTGAAGGAATGCAAGAGCAAGCCTAGTTTTTCTGCAAGAAAAACTTTCTGTCTTTCTCCCTTGCTACAGTATGTGGGACTCGATGCCTCATCCATAGAATTTCTAGGGCATGCTACTTGAAAAGAATACACCATTATTAATAGAAGACATTACCAAAATGCTTTAACAATGCTCCATTGTGAGGGTGGAGAGAGGTTGTTGATGGTTCAGCTCCAAGCCTTGAATTCCCTCTGCTAACCCTGCAACTGACCCTCGGGAACCTTTTCTCCTTTCCTGTTTCCCCTGTATTTTCCTGAAGAGTCTTTGTTGCCTTTCTGTTAATAAGGGTCCTTGGTGTACTCATTTGTGTGGTGATTTTCAGTTCCAGCTCACAGATAATCGATAGTCAGGAAATTGCTTGAGCTCTAGAAAAAAATAAATAAATAAAAAAAAAAGGTCTGGAGACCTTAAATATCGTATTTAAGGATGTGCTTTGCAGAAGAGAAGGGAGACTGTTCCCCATCTGCTCCCAGCTTCTGCGCTGTACCTCTTTCAAATACAGGGTTACTAATTCAGTAAGTGGGAAATTCTTCTCAAAATCCTCTCTGAAAGCTTGATGAGGTGTATGCCCACTTCCCTGTAACTCAGGCAGGACTCTAACTTTTTATCACAAGGCCATCATAAATAATGGATTTTAGGGGAAGTTGGAATCATTGCTAGGAAGTCTAACTGCTCCCCAACCACAGATGGAAAGCTCTTTAAGATGGACACCTTGTACTGATTTCCTTGCTGAAAACCTTCATAAATGTAGATTTTGGCTTCCTACCCAGAGCTTTGAAGAAATTGCACTTATAAAATATCTCCTCCCCTCACTGAGAAGTTTTTTCTCTTCCAAAGCTACCAGTGTCACGATGCAAGTAAGTTTAGCCAGGATGTCTGGCAGAGCATATATTTTGAAGAGGGTGTACCTAATTCTCACTTTTGACCCTGCAAGCCTGCACATGGGCACTAAGATTAAAAGCTGCCTTACTCAAAGGCAGCTTTTAAATATCCAAGTGAAAAGTGTGTGTCTTATGATGGTTCCTAGCTTCTGGTTAGGTCAAGTAGGTAAGATTTATGATGGTCTTCAGTTTTCATTTCCATGTTTTGAGTAAACACTTATTACTAGTTTTGTAAACAATGTGATAAGTATGTTTCTGAGCTTCAGCAACTTTAACCTTTTTAAGAATATTGGCTTTTAATTTATTTATTTAAAAAAATAAGTATAAGCAGATTAACTACTGCCATTGTGAATGTTTGGATTTATTGATTTGGCAGTTTAACATTGACATCTTGTCTTGGTCAATATTTGCCTAGGAGGTTATTAAATCTTAGTGTCTTTTACAAATGTAAGTATATTATATGGTAACTAGAACAGAAGAAATTTGCAATGCTAGAAGTTTTATTAACCAAGAATGAAAGTTTGGTAAAACTAATTATTTTCAGGTTAAAGTCAAATTAATCAAATCACTGGGCTGCTTTTTTAAGAGTGGTCAGGCATCTTGACCTGCAATTTAGAGACGCTTAGTTTCAATTTATCTCAGTTTAATAAAGGAAAGCATGGGGGAGGACGTTTGATTTATAGTGGAATAAAGCATTTTGTTTAACCACAGATTAATATATTTGTTTGGATGTGGAAGAAAAGTGAACTGAAGGAACGAAGAGAAAACCACAGCTCTTTTCCTCTCACTTCAGCTAACAAACAGAAAAAGTAATGCTCTGAGCAGTGCTTGTTATTGCATTTGCTATATTTCACTAGACATATCAGGAAATTTCCCTACATTATGGCAGTCTAATTTATATTTTAAGAAAACAGAGGGGGGGAAAGACAGACAAACATTTATCTCCAGGGAGGAAACAACTGATTCAGCTGCAGCCAGCTGTTTCCATACATTTAGCAGAGTACATTCCTCCAGGGCTCCCACACTGCTGACCTATAAAAGGTGAGTTCAAGTAGCTCCTCAAGGTGTTACCTTTCCAGGCTAGACACAAGACGGTTAACAACATGAAAAAGGGAAATAGTTTCCCTTCTTCTCATTGCTGGAGGACTAATTTTCCCCCTTCTAACATGTTTCTCACAGCTCTGCCACTCGATAAAAAAAGGAGATGGCACTGGTCCCCATCACACATTCTTCCCATTTCTCTAGGCATAGGTATTTAACAAAAGGGAATGTTCCTCTAAAGTTTTGCCCAACTCTTCTCTGAATTACTGCAGGACGGCTCATGCCATTCCACAGCTGTTGTCTTGTTTACATATCATGGTTTAAATGGACATTCCCGTCATGGGACATATGGAGCATGGATGTTGCATACTGCATTCTAGAATAAGGCTAGTTAAATCCCACTTTTATGGCTTGAGTTTTTAAGTCCCTGTGAGACTTTGCTGCAGGAGACTGACAGGAGGGACAGGTGTATCGTGGCTTCAGCCTGGTGACAAGTTTTCACATTCAGCTGCATTCTTTCAGCAGCAAAGGGCCGAGCAGCTGGCAGCCCCCAAGCCTCCTTCCCTCTGCGGGAATGCCTGTGGCAGGGAGAAGAATGTGCTGCATCCCTGCCCCGTCACTCAGCCACATTGCAACACAGGCACGGCTGCTGATCCTGCTCGTCAGGTGAGGCCTCCCTTGGATGCAGCCTCTGTTACCCTTATTTACCCTGAATGGGGGCCTGGGCTCCTTACCTGGAGAGATGCTGAGCATCTTAAGGCAGTGAGCGGGTCTTGTAACAAAGACATGCAAAAAATAGGGCTTGCTGAAAACAGATCTCTTTTTGCAAACGTTTTCAAGTTTGGAAATTGAATGCAAACTAGACATAGTTTATCATGCTTCCTTGTTTGCTTAAACAGAGATTTTAATAGGAATATATTACACAAGTTTTTGCAGGATACAGTGTGAGAAGGGTTCTTCTGAAGCCCATTCTGCCTGTGAGCAGGGAAAGTCCAGTAAGAGAGCATTCCTACAGACATCCTTTGTGTGCCTACCTTAGGAAGTTCTTTGGAGGAATGGGTGTATAACACCACTGAGAAAGCCCAAAAACAAAGAGTGGCCTTCTTTTGGTTGCATGGCAGCTAAGGGCAACTAGATATGAAGCAAAAGGCTAAATTACACTTTGTACTACATGGATGTGCTATGGAGAGTAAAGTACATCCTCTCCACTCCCTCTCTCTCCCTCATGTTGCATCCCTCATGGTCTGCAGAAATGTTTCTTCCTAGCTCAAGTGGAGGAGTCGGCACTGCTGGCCAGGTTGAGAAGTTTCTGTAGAAAAAAACCGCTGAGGTCAGTAGGCTGGGCATATAAACTAGCTACCCTGGCAGAGCAGGAATAGGGAAGGCTCCCTGCAAAGCACTTCCCCCAGCTTTCACCCAGGCTGTCCCTCCTCCTTCTCTTGTGCCCATTTGTGGTGCTTACGGCAGTGAGGAGGACGAAGTACTGCACCAGATCCTTATCCTAACTATTCAGGCTATGAACCCAGCCACAGGAAAAATAGCCAAGAAAAAGCAGAAACCAGTCACCGTCTTTGGTTGTAAAAGAGGAATTGTGTGAGAATCCAGGGTGAAGTTCCAGCCCCACACCCCATCACATCAGCTATAGCCGGCAGGCAAGCGCTCTTCAGAGTCTTTCCTTGCAAGATATGTTATAGGTATTTCTGCATACAAGTTATTTCCTCTTTTTTGTTTTCACCTTTGGAGGTCACTGTAAGGGTGAGCTGCGTCATTGCACAGCTCAGGAAAGGCAGGTGCTACAATTGCCTAGTCTAAAAAATCAGGCAAGAGCATTAGCTCTTTTGCAAGGAGAGCAAGCATCTGGAATCTTTCTTCTTTCACAGTAATCCCATTTGCTGTGAAACGATTGAACTCAGATCCCTGAATTTTCCTTGAAGACTACCTACAAGTACCAGCCAGGTGATATCTGCAGCAATCTAGGGGTTGGGGGATATACAAATCTCCTTTATTTATGGCCACCCTCCTGCAAAATCATATTCTCTCCCTGGCAGCAGCAGCAGCAGCAGCAGCAGCAGTGAGAGATGCGGGCGTGAAGCTGCAGTGTTGCCTGGTAACCACCTGTGGAGAGCATGGGAGAGCTGGCACCACATCCCTCAGACGAGCGGGTGCCCCGCAGCCGGCCTGAGGATCAGCAGTGCCCAGCGTGGGCCCCTCCTGCGCAGCAGCTCCGCGCTGGGCCGCCCTGTCGTGGCTTTTGAGAAGTTTGGCTCCTTTTCTCGTTTCTGCAATTGGTGTTGCCCTTCGAAGGGGGCTTTGGAACAGTCCGACTTCATAAGCACGATGCAAGCCTGCACAGATGGATAAGGATCTGACCCTCAACGCCATGGCAGAAGGGCTCAATGGCACAAGAACTCATTTATTTAGGAAAACATTCCTGTTTGGTTATATTTATCATATAACTTTTTATGATGTTCTGAGAGTCTGTTATGTGATATACTTAAAATACATTTTGGGATTCTGGCATATTTGGATTTGGTCAGATGTGGAGCTTGGCTCCAGATCAGAATCTCACTTACATTAAATCTAGTTGCGGTATGAAACCCTAGAACTAGGATTTGTATTCAAACTAAACAATACTAGAATCCTACGAGCAGTTCCTGTAAGAGCTCAGCTATATTTGGTGGCTACCTGAGCAGCTGAGGCTTTAAATAAAGCCAGTACTGCTTGCTTGACTTTTACCAGCATGATCAGCAGTCTTGTTAAAA
>VWZN01005168.1:166087-180876 GCA_013396955.1 Regulus satrapa | reverse complement strand
AAAAAAAAAAAGAAAATGTTAATTATTTTTTTCTCAATATTCTTAATAAGTCTTTCAATGACTTTCCTATAATTTTCTTAGCAATGTATGAGCCAACAGCTTAAGCAACACAAAGTATTATAGTATTATATATTCAATGGTGTTGAATACTGCTACCAAATTTGTAACTGTGCACATTACTGGCTTAAAACTCAGAAAGAAAATCCAAACCAGAATCAGAATGTAGCAGAACGTTTATTTTGGCACTCTGAACATGGAGGCACATATTTAGAACAGCTTGCAGAGGAAGAGTTACACCCTTAAAAAACAAAGCCTGTGTTCACACCTCACTTGTGAAAACTGGACCTAAAAGTAGCATAATGGCTTCACTACATTAGGCATTCTGCAGCCCATTGGAGCCATCCAGAACTTCCTTAATTCCTGAAAACTCCTTCCTGATTAAGACCTGCTCCTTGCCATGATCCCTGCAAAGATGCAGGTCAGGACCATGCTCCTGACACAGCACTGGCACTGTACAGGCTTCAGGACCTTCCTCCCTAGCTTCATCTCCAGCCACATCAACCCACTTGGTTCCAGCAAGGAGCATCCAGCCCCGTGCACCCAGACTGCAGGTGGAACATGGTAATGGAAGGTAATGAGGCAATTCACTTGGGAAGCACAATCCTGGCCTGAGCTAGGCCATGAATGTCTGCTCAGCCTGGTGGGGCAGCAGCTGCTGAGCACATCTTATTGTCACTGTAGGCAGGGACACTGCCTCCATCTCTGCCTCTCTGCTGGTGATCTGGTAACACAGTAAAACCTTAATTGGTTCCTGCCTTCCCTCTCTGTGCTCAGTGCCACTGTGCATACTGACGCGTTCGTGAAGCTCTGCACGTGCCTGCGAAGCACAGCAGGCACTATGGAAATGCTCCGTGCTCTTTTTGACAATGATGCAATTTTATTTAATAGTGCACTGGCTAAAGGCTCCCCTGGATGTTGCAGATAATCCCCCAATATTCCAGCCAGGAGGAGTCATCTTGTTTCCTCCTGGTGCTGCACCCCAGGAGTGTCTTCTTCCCAGTCTGAGTCTGAGCTCACAATGGGCAGCAGGTCGGGCATGACAAGGCTCTGCATAATGTTCAGACAAACCCAACCCCTCTGCCTCTTGATGTGCAAGAGGGGTCTGCCTGCCTTAGCAAATGTGTTCGTGGCATCAGCAGCAGTGAGAACAAATTAGAAGGTAAATCACCTGTTTAACCCATGGGAAGAACCCAGAAAGCACAAATGTCACAGGTCTTCATTAAAAAGTGATGAGACTGTCTCTAAATCTTTGAAGCACATGCAACTAATTTATTTTCAAGTTCACTAATGGTCTGAGATTTCAATATTCACATTTTCAAACTCTTCTGAGATCTGGAGGACAAGTACTTTTCTCACTCTTTCTCGCCTCTGAAGGAGCTGCCACCCATGTTACTTTACTGTCTTGCAGAAAAGGACCAGAGGAAAATGTTTCACTCTGAGACATTCCCAGATTTCTGGCTACACATTTCTGCTCAACAGCTGAAGAAAGCACACCCAGAAGAAAAGTAAAGACATGAATTAAGCTAAAGAGAAAGCCCACAACATGAATGATTGTGTATTTTGACTTGAGGAGGAGTAGCAGAGGCCAGGGCCAAGTCAGCATGTTGGCATGAGGTGATGGCTCAGAAAGCCACTTCCAGAGTCAGTTTTCTGTGGGCTGCCACACTGCCTGTGGGTGGCTGAGGTGGTTGGGTGCTGCTGGGCCCAGAGGAGCAGCCAAGGGCAGCCCTGCAGCACAGCTGTGGCAGCTGCACAGCGAATGTGAGCCAAAGCTCTTATTTTGCTGGTGCTCACAAGGCCACTGTTAACAGGAGAAGGGGAAAAAAAAAATTAAAGAGTAAAAAGCAAACAGTAATGTGGCAATTTTCCCCTCAGCACCAGGACTACTACAGGTGTCCCTGTGTGTGGCTCCCACAGCCCCTTTATTATGTACACCTTTGAAGCGGTGTCTTCAAAGAAGGGTCCATGTTCTCACCCTCCAGTGCTGTAACTTTTCCAGATGGAATGATACTTTATTTAAGCACTCCTTCATTACCCTAACTACTTCTCTCACCTGGGAAATAAAGGTTAATTTGCAATGTGCAATTACTGATTCATATCACAGGCACATGAGGTAGCCGAGATTAGCTAGAAATCATTGCAAAAAAGGGCAATGACTACGCTAGAGATGCCTTGTAATCCTCACACAAAACTAGAAATTGTGACCAGTGTACAGTTACCCAGCTAACTGTAAACTGTGCAGTCATTCAGGCATTTCTGGAAGCTAGCTCCATGCAGCTAAAGAAGTCATATATGATAAATTGTAACATCCTCAAAATTTCAAGTGTTGAGTGCCTTCAGTCTAAGATTTCTAAGCTATGGTTAATATATGCCCAGATAATTTTCCTTTAAAGCTAAATTCGATGAATATGAACTATCCTCTTCCTCCTTAGTATTCTGTTCCACTTTATTAGCAATTAGTACTATAGAAAAGACATTTTTAGTCCAGAACAGATTTCCAACTCATTTAACAGTTCATTGTTGGATAATGGAAAAACAATTTGATCAAAGGCTGAAGCTAAATGGTTTATCTGAGTACAGAAATGCTGTTTATTATTTTGGAGATATGTAGAAATGGCATTTGATGGCTCATGCTACAATTTCAAGAAGGAAACAGAACATGAAGCTGGGTATTAACCCCTCATTCTGCCTGCCACAAGCAGCATCCCTGCCCATGAACTGAGACTGAACTTTATAGGAAAACACTTCCGTTCCCAAAAGGACCCATATGAAGCCATCTACTCCAACAGGGCTGGCCAGCACTACAGCCCTCAGCACTTCTCCGTCAGCACTAGAGCTGTAACTTGTGAAGTACTTAAGGATTAAAGACACTGGGAAAAAAGAGAGTTGTATTTTTCAAGCTCAAAGAAGGCTAATAAATAAATGAATCTTTATAGGAGCCTTAGAACATCATATGGCTTCGGGCAAGTACATGTTCCTTTTCAGATCAAAACAGAGGGGAAGCAGTTTTGGTCTCTGAAAATGGGTTTGGAGAGGAAGCAAACAGCATCTCTTAAACCAAAGTGAAAAAGAAAACAGCACAAAGAGCCATATGCCTGGTATCCTTGAGAGTCCTCAAGAAGGGAGGGGGGAGGGAGGGAATTGTGTTAGAAGGGTATGATGTGGTCTACACTTGTGTAGACAGGGAAATAAGAAAATAGCTTCAGAAGGTGAGAAATATCAAAGAAATAAATTAGGTATGCTAAAAGAGGTGTTAAATAGGATTATTTTCTCTCAATGTATTCCCTGAAATCCTATTTAATGGAATAAGCCATTGGGAAAACAAAATAAGACGAATAAAACAGAGGAAATAATGAGATAGTTGGTGTGAGAGTCATCCTAAATTCAGGTAACTTTTTGTCTGCAGCAGATCTCATTGGCCTGTAGCAATGCCATTGGGTATCTGGCCCACAGGGAGCTCCTGCCAACAGATAGCTGCAAACACATATCCCTTCCCATCAGCACATCTCTGTGCTGATACAACCACCATCAAAATAACTCAGGAGACAGCACTTCCAATGTTTGTACTGTTCTCAAAGGGTTCAGGAAGATGTAACAGGTCTGTCTTCAGTGGGGCTTTGGCAGTAGAGCTCTACAGAGACCTACAGAGCTTGGATGGGGCTGCATTGCAGCTGCAGTCGGAAAGGGGACAAACTGTTGGAAAGAAGATGCTGCATCTGTACTAAGGGGAAGATGAGACAAGCCTTTAATAGGGGTAGGATCACAGGAGCCACAAGAGGAAACAGTGAAGGTGTGACATAAACACGGAGGGTGATTTTGATAGGTCCCAGCTCCTGGCTGCAATAAATCGGTACATGCTAACATCAAATCTGGAAGAAGCAACATTGGGGCAAACTCATTTGAAGAGCTGATTGCTCCAATGTGCCCTGATTCAAAGGGGTAGGAATGGAAGCAGCAGTAAACGTGCCCACAGCTCATCTGCACTCCCTTGTCAATATATCTTCAAATCAGCTTCTAGTGAAGAAAAAAACAAGAACAGAAACAAAACCCAAACAAACCAGCCTTCCGATGAAAGCACTAGAGTAGCATGCAGCTCTTCTGAGAAGCAGAGAAAGAGTTTGGTTACGGTTGAGTGTTGAGGAGCAGCTAGACTGCAGCACAGCTGCCTAACCAAGAGTCTGTAAAGGCCCTCGGACTCTCACATTGGTCCAAGAAACTTTACATCACAGTTGTAGCTCATGAAGTTTTACAGCTGATTTATGGTATGGTTTCAGAAGTCTTCACTCTTTTATAAGTGCATGGGACTTTTCCTATAAATACGGATTGAGAAGAAGCCTCTCAATGTGTTTTTTACACATTGTAATCATGTACAGACATGCTATCACTTGCAAAAGAAGAAAAAAAGTTACATTCCCTCTCTCTATGTGTGTATATATATTTTTATATATATCCCCCTTTTTATTTTAAGCATATGGACTGGTATTCCTGTGGGTAAACCACCTAAAAATTAGTTCCAGAACAGACACATTAATGGAGACTCAAATAACTAAAATGTAAAGTACAGCTGAGGAAACTTTGGCAGCAAAATATTTGAACATTGCCAGAAAAAGTAGATTTCCACCTTACAGCCAAATTTCATTACCTTTTGATGACCAATTTGCTTTGGTATTAGAAGCTTTTAAGAATTTTTAATGTTCTGGAGATGAAGGTATCAGTTCTTGCAGTCATAACACGTAGAAGTGTCAAGCTGTGAGACTTCAGTGGTTGAGTTGGGGTCAGCTGAGCCCGAAGCCCAGCTGGGGCATCTGAGATGTGCCCGGGTGGTTGCAGTGGGGCCCTCAGGAGCAGCACAGCCTGCCAGCACTGCTGCTGTGGGCACTGCTGCTTCCATGCTCTTCCAGCTCTCCCCATGTGGCACGGAGCTGACAGGTGCTCCTTCACAGCCATTAAAGATTCCAGGAGGCATTCTGTAGCCGAGTTGTGGATGCCTATTTGCTGGTTTCCTGTGGGAAGTTGCTCTGATGCCGGATTTTATATTCATCACTGACTTCATTGGAAAAGGTATCTTCACTTCCTTTCTGATCTGTTTTGCAAAGCATCTGCTGTGTTTCATGCAGGCTACAGCTGATTTCTTTGGAAGGGAGTGATTCCTACATAGGATTTACACATGACAGCAGCAGGCAGAGAGAGCATTGAGGGGCAGGCTTAATCCTCAGCTGTGCTCCAGCTGATATCAAAGAGCTTTTATATTTAATAAGTCTCAAGCACTTACAATCACAGAGGACAGACAAGTACAGAAAAATACAGCAGAACCAAAGTATCCTCAAGGGCAAGATGAAACGGAAAATTAAGAGCCCAACGTTTCTTAAATGAGTAGAAGTCCTCATTCAATAAAAATGAAGAATTATGCACAAATCATCCTGCTGTTTCAGGAGGATAGTTTATCTAAATATGATGTCAGGCAAAAACCACTGGAGTGCTGATGTTGAGTAGGTATGTGTCAGAAAATAGACATACAAATAAATACCCTGGGAGAGGACTTTTCCTCAAACATTTTTTTTCCTCTTTTATTCAGGAGACTGAACCCCCCAAATAATAGATCCTTCTCCAAAGAGCCTTTCTGTGTTCTGCTACTCTGCTCACCCACCTGGCCTTCCACATCAAGCAGAAAATAGTTCGGTTGCAGTGATCAAAACATTCCCTTTCCAGCCTCACTGGGGGAATGCTGCTCCCAAAGCCCACTGGGGTTGTTTCTGTCCCTCTAACACAAGGACTGTTTTAATTTTAGACTTAAGCTGTCATTAACCAGAAACATCAGAAAGACATATTTTAGAGGTTTTAACCAATCCAGAACAAAGCTCTCAGCTGGAAGACAGACTTTCTTAAGTCCACATAACACTTTCTTGCTACAAGATATTCACAGCTCTGTGCGCAAGGAAATCTCTCTGCATGTGAGAGGCACCATCTTCATCTTGAGATCTGCTGAGCCCAAACAAGATGTCTTCATCCTGTCCTCCAGTTAGCTGGTAAAACACAAGCTTTATAGTTCCTGTATCCCCTCATAGTCCCTGTATATATGAATATCAAGTCTTTTGTGTCACCATCATAGATCTTCTATGCCCCTCTGCTTTTTCATCCATAATGCTACCATCCCCACCATCAAAGCCTGTCCATTCTCTTCTCTCAGTCCTACTTCTGCTCCATCAAGAAACAGCCTTTAGGAATATTGTTCTTAACAACAATAGGCTGTGGTAAATCTTGTTTCTTCGTATTTCCCTCATTGTTGCTTTCTGCAATGCTAATGTAGGGTTACCCCTCTCCTTCTTATCATCCCTCACCAATACTCTCATTTTTTGTCGCTCTCGTATGAGCAGTTGGCAATATGCTCCTGCTCACCTGTAAAGACAGGGTTTCAGAACTCCCTGAGGGACTGAGACAGAGAGCATTTAACTCGTATGCAACTTTCAGTTGACTGCTTTTGACAGTGCAATCTTGGAAAGTTAGAGGAGCGGGAAAGTTGGTGCTGACATCTAAACAGACATTTATAATGCAGCACTGCAGCTTTCTGGAAAGCATACATGTTGAGGGCTCTGGGTGAGAAAGAAGCATAGCAGGGCTGTGGAAAATGGAAGCCCTGCAGAAGAGCTCCAGCACGGAAAACAAGGAAGACCAAATAGTTTTATTTTACCTTTGGCATAAAAATAATACAAGTAGTGTAAAGAATAGGACGGCTACAAGAAGTGTATGACAGCAATTTGAGGAATCTATGCCCCTGAATGATTCAGTGAACTCTCTGGCAGCTGGTGGGCTGATGGAGATGAGATGATGCAGACACAAAACTGGGACCTGTAATCCCAAGCAGCCGGGCTATTTTATTGTGCTTATTCTTGTGAAATCTACAGGAGATCTATGGATTCTTTAGCTGATAGTATCTCCTGACAGGCCTCTATCTCTCTACTCAAGGAAAATGTCCTAAATGTTCATGGTAAGTTTTCAGATGCTTTTCGGATCACTAGCTTAATTTTTTAGCTCTGCAGGTCCCAGAGGATGTGCTCAGACATCTCAGACCTGTAATTTTCATAGTAACTTAAATTTTGTCTAGATATTGCAGCTGTCTTACCCCATCCTCCTTCTCCAATAATTTCATATGGAAGAGATCACGCTGCTGTTCATAGATGGAAAGACATGAGAAAGAAACCCCTAACACTGCTTTTTGTAATCAGCCTCAATGGTTGATCATCCCGTTCTCTACAAAACATTATTTTAAAGCTTTTAGAATTTTGTAGCCTTCAAGGCATTGAGCTTCCCCCCCCCCTCCTTTCTCACTATAGAGAGAAAGAGAAGCCTAGAGTCACCAAGAAAGGAGCTCTAGAAAGCCTGCTGACCATCTCCACGTGCTCCCACCCTGCAGAGTGGCAGATTGGAACTCATTGCAAAGACAGGGAAAGTGGGTGATCTGACAGTTTGGTGGCAATAAAAGGTATGAGAAAACCAGGATGTCCCTCAAAACCTCAGAAAAATCTCAGAAAAAGAAGCAAAGTCCATAATACACACTCCTTTCACACACTGTAGTAGGAAGTCTGTTGTGTAGGTTTTGTCATGATTATACTTATAGGCATCTTAAGATTTACTTTGCTCTGGTCCGGAGAAAAGAACCAGTTATTTTGCAGATGTTATGTTATGTTGATAAACCTTTAAGAGAAGGATTTTCTTTTTGTTTGTTTGTTGGTTTTGTGTTGGGTTTTTTCCCTCCATGATCCAGTTGGGCATTTTTTCCATCCCAGGAAAGGAGGTACTATATACAACTGATCTGAGCATGATCAGGAAAGAGAAGCCTTTGGCAATTTTACATGAGCAAACAAAAACTTCCCAGAAAACTTCATGTACTTCAAAAGTGCATTAAAACCTTCAGCTGGTAATGGTACAGCATTTTGAAAATGTATTGAATAACTGGGGAGGGGGCCACCATTGGTAGACGTAGTCAAATTAGGGATTAGGGAAAAAAGTAACAAAAAAAAAGTGATTTATGTTTATCTGTTTTTTTTTTTTTTTTAAATTTTATCCAAAATCTATCTTTTGGATGAATTGTTTGTTCTCAGAAGAGTAGGATAAATTTGCCTGAGATAAATAATCCTTTATTAAAAATAATTAGATTAACATCTCATTGAATTCTGTAACACAGGAAACCAAATCTGAAATTAAAATTAGTTTTAAGACTTCCCTTTCATGATACAACTTTGATAGTTGTGAAAGAGATTTTGTGCTTAGGCCACTGACTTCTTTACAATTTGCTGAATGATATGATGATTTTTCCTGTGATGTGACTGACTAGGGAGGTAGTAGGGAGCATGTAGACATCTGTTCCCAGATCCCACTGAAATAATGAGAGATTCAACAAGCAACTAGAAAAGACAAATCTTCTGAGCCACCACTGCCTTCTTCAGGCCTAGCAACATAAAATAGAAACCTCAAGAGGTGTCACAGACATCCTGATAGGGATTTTCATCTGATAGCATCATAATAATTTGGTAAAAGAGAGAGAAGGACATGGTGATGAGCAGAATTGAGGATGACAGTGTAAAATGATGCACTGATAGTCAGATACACAGTTCTTATAAGAAGAAATTTTATTCCAGGTAAATTATACAGAATATAATTTCAAAATGGGGGGGAGGGGGAAATTACCAGACAGATCAAGTCTTTAAGTCACTTGGAGGACACCATCCACTGAACCAAGAGAAAATTCCTGCTGCAACAATCTCCTTCACCCTCTTAAAATCCATTTATAGATTTTAATTCTGCTTGTTTCCTGGCTCCTTTATTTTAATTTGGTAATCAAGCTTTCCTCCCTTTGTCATCTGCCTTTTCTTATTCCTAATTCCATAATAATGTTCCCATCTGTGACTCATGTCTGTAGATTTCAGAAACTTCAACCTGTTTTAAGTATATAAATCATTGACAGTGCTTATAGAAATGTTAGTTTATCTGCATCATAATGTTTCTATTTTTGCCAGTATCCTGCAGGGACTTTACATTTCTAGTAACTGTGTTGGGGCAAAAAAATTACTCAGAGTAGTGCTGCCTTTTTTGGAGGTGGTTTCCAGTGAGATCTCTCAGCAGTTTACTCTTTATTGTAAGGGTTTCTCTGAGAAAGAAACAAAACCAAAACATTTCTTAAATGTAACTGCTTCTGCATACAAGAAATTTTGAATTATCAAGGTGAAGAGAATTTCTCTGCTGTATAATTAGCTGTTTGTGTTGGATTCATCTTTTCCCTCGTGTCGGCATTTTTATACCCTCCAAATACTCCAGCACATGTGAAAGTTTACTTCCATGTCTAATCCTATTGATCTGGATCAGACTGCAGATGTGAGAGAAGTTATGTGTTAATATAGGACTTTGCAGGCTCAGAAACTCTTAGTCCTAACTTTGTCCTCCCAGCCTTTTTCACCACGACCCAGGAATTCCAGTGGTGTTCATTCATACACAAATAAACAGACCAGGGAACTAAGGGTTATTAATTGGCCTGGAGCCAGGGCAAGGATGTATTTTTTTTTTTCTGTCTGAGGTTCTCAGGTCTGGTCTCCTCATCCCCATTTCTGATGATGGCTCCCCATTCAGTAAAATTCTTGCCAGAGCTTCCAGAGAATCAGCTGCATTTTAAAGCAAGCATTTGAATCTATGAAAAATGTAAGACAGTTGGTTTATCTGTTATGAAGTGTTTTGTAACACATTCATGCGAATTTTAGTAAAGAATGACATGCAGGGTCTGAATTTTGTCTTAACTCAGTTTGTAGGTCTAGGAGAGCTGGTTTCATCATGTTGAAAAAGGAAATGCTGTGAAATATATTAAAATCCAGATGTAAGTTTTTTGGGGTTTTATTTTCTTATTTTTTTAAAAAAAAAATTAATATCAGGTTTGCCAAAATACCAGTAAGGTTATGAAACTAATAAAGTAAATCCTATGCTCATGTGACTCAATTGCCTCTAGTCTGAAGATAAGTCTGACTAAAAAATTCAAATATATGAAGTGTTTGTACAGTAGATGTGAAATGAGTATATCTAAGTAGTAAATCACAAGCAAGTGTTATCCATCTGCTAAGTATATTAATGTACTGCATCATGTATACTGTAATGTGCTTATATTAAATTTAAAGTGACAGAAGGCAATCAATTTGGATATTTCAAAGTGAAAGGCTTTTCCAACTTTCTTCCCAAAACAGTGAAGTAAGTTGTTTTTCTGGTGATTCTGAGCTATCTTGGCAGATATTATGAGCAGGTTGATGAGTAATACCATACTACCTAACCTGCCAGGGAGCTGAGAAATGAGAGGAGTGCTGGATTCCGGCTTCCATCTTGCATTTTCCCCATGTAAGCATACAAAATTTGAGTAATATCTCATTTAGGGTGCAAGATGCACTCCAATTGCAAATCGGACTCCAAAGACTGAACTGAGCAGGAGAAAGATGAATGGAGGAAGAAGCAGAGTGCAGACACCATTTGGCTCCACATAGAATGAATAATATATCAACTTCATTTGAAAGTGGGAACCTTTGCAGAATGAGGGTTTGCATAACCATTATTAACCATTCGGGCATTTATCTTTGTGTGTGCTGCCTCAGCTCTAACTTGAGGTCCTATACTCCAATCCCAACTTGTATTTATTCCCTGCCTTCTGCCTTTCCTGATCATATATGCAATATATATCACAAATTGAACATGGCTTGTTGTTTCAGAGGATGCTTGTTTTTTGCACATCTGTTTTTGTATAATTTTAGTCACAAGTTTATGTTGTATCTGGTAAAGAAATCCAGTAGTGGACTGTGGATTGGTCAGCCAGAATACAGCATGCTACAGACATAAAAATATGGAAAGAATTCCAGAAACTAGCCCTATCTGGTGGAAAACTCTTATCTGCAAGCACCATCCACATCTTCAAACACATGAAATGCAAACAGTAGCATCTTATGTCAGTACCTCTGGCCTGGTCATACACAAGATCTGCTGAAATGCGGCCTTTAGGGATTCGAATCTTCAAAGTGAGAGCACTTTCCTCTTGGTGGGAAGCCTCAGGTCTGTGTGCATGAGCACTTCAGCAGACCTTATGTAAAATCCTCCTCCTTTTGCTACTGTTCAAGTTGGAGTTGGAGTTTGAGCTGTTCTGTTGCGTTGGCTGCAGATTTGCCATTTCTTACACTCTACTTGTATGTATTAGTGGCCAGCTCAAAATACCTGGTTTACAGGTATTATTTCAAGCTGCTGTATTCTTGCCTTTAGATACAAAATAGGCTTTAAAACCATTTTAAGAGTTTATAAACCTAAGTTTGCATGGTGTAATATCTCAAATGTGACCAGCAACATCTGAGATACAGTTCCTGGCAGCAAGCAGTTAAATTACTGCTTGCCCACATTAACTGCTGTCTGGTTTACTCCTGGAATAGGAGTTTAACTCATTAGACCAAGTTACTCCCTCTAATTCAAGACCTGTAAATCTTCACCAATAAAAAAAGGTTAAAAATATAGTGGGGTTTTTTAAGAGAGAGAGGGGGAAAAAAAAAGAAAAAGAAACCCTGTTCTTTTGTTGCATGGATAGCATTCTCAAAAGTGCTACAGCAATCTGGTTTTAATCTTAGTTATAATCCTAAGTAGATGCCTTCTTGACTCTGGCATCATCATGGCTGCAAAATAAGAAGCAGGCTCACTGGCACTGAACATATGCATGTCCTGGATTCGCTCTGCCTCCCGCTTGTGGAAAGCTGGCAAAAGCAGCAAATTCTGTGCCTTAACATATTTTTCCTCTGGTTTATTGTGTTTAGAGGGGACAAGCGTACTGCAAAGCTGCCGGTTGTCCACTTGATGGTATCAAGTAACTGAGCATGGGAGGGTATGGCTGCTTTAAGGCTCTTGACTCAGGCAGACGTGACCGGAGATTTTTATAACAGGTAAAACATCTGTGTTATGTTCTTCGCCTACGCAAACAACTCCTGTGCTAGATTTAATCAGACTGTGCATAATTTAGTGCGCTGCTCGGATTCCGCAGTCCAGTCCAGTCTCTTTGGACCAGCCTTGTCGTGAAGTGGATAAATAATGCCTCCATCAGGAAAATCACCATGCTTTTGCAGCAAGCACAGGACACTGCTAATGTGCATTTTCAAAGACTCTCTGTTATCTGTTTCTAGGTGAAAATGCACTAAGAAAAAAGCTATGCGAGATAATTTGTTCTCAAACTCTGCCATTATCAAGTAATTTCTAAGCATTTTAACAAACTTTTAGCTGACATCTTTCCCAGAACCAAGCTTTAGCAAAAAGAAAAATGTAACTTTAAGCCAAAGCAAGGAGGAAGATTTGACACTGATCTTTCTCCTCTCACTCTTCTTCATCATGTTTCCCTTTCTCTGAAGATATGTTGAGCAGATCCATATACATGCAAACATGAGCCTTGTCTCTTTTCAGAGGTGAGAGCAGGCAGGGCTAGCAGTTCTTGTGTAGAGATATAGCTACCCATTGTGAAAAAGAGCATGAAAGCAATTTCTTGGCTATTACAGTGTTTTGCTTTCCCGGTTTGGGCTTTGATTCTAGTTTGGCAGATTTTTCTATTTGTCCCAGACAGAAAAAAGAAAGGTTTCCCATCATATATTTCAGAATAAAAAACATATAGTGTGGGATTTGTTAGTCAGTAGGAAAATGGCTTTGCACCGTGCCCCATAGAAACACGGCAATCTGGCTCATTTGGCAATCTTTATGATGGCAAGTACGTGGAATTCTAATGTAACAAGGGAATTTCTGTCTCGGGCTATAAGATTTCTGATACAGAATATGCCTTGGCCAAAACAAACGGATGGCATGATGGGATGGGACAGAAAGATGCTCGGGCAGAAAGACTGCCTCATTTGGCCAAGCAAAACATCGAGCCACGGTCACGCTGACCTGTGGGTACGTGGTTGTCTGTGCCCCATGTGGGGCACCGAAGCAGCCAGAGGATGCCTGTATCTGCCCTGAAATCAGAAGAGATGGTCTCAGGAGGGGATGTCACCCTGGCCCAGCTGAGCAGCACCCACGAGTGAGGAGGCAGTGCTGCTGCGAGGCAGCAGCGGGGTGCGGGCAGCCGTCCGGCTCCCAGCGGCGCCTCCCTGAGCGGAAAGTGACAGTCTCATCCTGAGGGTTTGCAGGGTTACTTTGCTGGATGTCACCACGAGGAGGGCTGAGTAATGGTGCTGGCCACTAACAGCAGGGGGTAAATGTGAAGGGCTGGAGCTGGCGCCAATGGCTTCCAGCGCCTCGTGTGCTGCCAGCCACTCTGAGGCAGCCTGGGCACTGCTCATACCATACTCAGGGAGCCCATGCTGTGCGCCAAATAAGAGCATGTCGGCATTACTTATTTTCTGCTTGCGGTTTATTAATTCCAAATACTATTTCAACTACTTATTGCCTACAGATAGTCTGTGAGCGAGTCCTTGTTTTGAAAAGTGCAGTTGCTATTCACAAGTCCTGACCATAAGGTATGTGCTGCTCGGTGGAATTTATTTGCAAACTGTTCCTTGCAACTCTTAACTGTTTATTGAGAAGAAACTATCACCTAGGGCTATGTAATCATGGTTTCTTCTCTCTGACTGGAGTACGCAAAACTTTTTGTTTAGAAAGAAGAGACAAACTATGAAGAATAAATGACTAGCTATGAACTTCTGGTACACTTTATTCAAAGTCTAAGTAATTAGATTGAAACCCACAAGGCTTTTTTGGATCCATGTCTTCATGGCAGTTGTAACTGCTTGAATACTTGGGAAACAATAGGTAATAAAACTGCAGAAATGTGATTCCATAAGGAAACTTGATTCACAGTAAAAACCAACACTCTTAGTCTTGCCTGAGAAGTGCCATAGTTGGGCAAATGTCTTTTTCATCCCATATCTTGTAAGTAGTCAGAGTTTGGGTAAGTAAATGCTGAGCATTTATATATCTGGTTCTGCTTTGAGAAGTTTCTCTGGTTCAAAAAGTGTACTAAACACATGAAATGTCACACAAAAGTGCTTTGTAGGAGATGCAGTGCAGTAATGTCACGATGAGAACCAAACTACAGAAGGTGAATGCAGCATTTGGAAGGTAAGAGGCAGAGAGGAAAGGACCAGAAACCACCAAGCTTCCCATCATGCCACACCCTGCAGTTCTTTGGATGTTAATGCTCCTTTTCTAGTCCATCAAACGAGGCACCATGAAAACTGCCCAGTGTGCATGGAACAGTGAAGAAACAACTTTATAAAAAAACAAATAAAACAAAAATTGGCTAAAATTAAACCTTCATACAATAGGAAGTTAGTGCATGCTGCTTCTTTGGAAGCGAGCCCTCGCACTGCCTGCCTGCGACGGTGAGTTATGCACGTTTATCCTCGGCACTCTAAAAAAAGAACGGGACAACGGAGCACACCCGTGCTTTATGCCCGCACCGTGGGGCATGACAGCCCAGCCATACCCCGCCGTAAATTCGCTCGGAGCTGCCCTGGCGCGGCCAGCCGCCCCTTGCAGCCCCTTGCCCGGCACCGCTCGGCGCTCCTGAGGCCTCCGCCACCCTCGCCCTCCTCATTTGTGAGTCTGATGCCCCCCGCACTCCGCGCGTACAGAGACGCGAGCCCCCCGCAGGCCGCCCCTCCGCCTAGGTGAATAAATGATGCCGATGAGGGCGGCGATGCGGGGCGGCGGCTCCGCGGCTGACAGCGGGGCAGAGCGGGCTGCCT
>VWZN01005168.1:27910-165479 GCA_013396955.1 Regulus satrapa | reverse complement strand
ACCGGGTGGGAGGTGGCGGGGAAAGTGAGCCCGCATGCCCCGGGGGCGGCGGGGCCGGGCCGGGCCGGGCTGCGGGAGCGGGCGGGATGGGGGATGGCGGGGAGCCGGCCCTGGGGCGCGTTTGTCATCTGTAACTTGCCGCCGGCCCTGCGCTTCGCCACCGCGCGTGTGGGGGAGGCGGAAACGCCGGGGTCACTTGCGGCGGCGGCGGGAGAGAGCCCGAGGTGCCTGGGCTTTGTTGGTGCTGGGGCGGTGTGAGGTCACTGAAACATCTTAGGCCGAGTCCAAGGCAAGAAGGCAGCGCTGGTTGCGCAGCCTCTGGCATAGCGGTAAATTCCAGTTTGCGGCCGCGGTCGGGAGCGCTGCCTGTGGCGGGCTCGCTCGCCCGCCAAGTGCCCTCACGTTGCTTCTCTCTTCGCCCGCAGAAATCCTACGAGCACTTGGCAAAAATACGAGTAGCGAGAGAAGCGGCTCCAGAGTGCAACTGCCCACCAGGTAACAGACGCAACTTGGAAATCTCTCTCCCGGAGGCTTGTAGCTCTGGGGTGTTTGGCGTCCCATGTTTTTGAAATACACCTAAGTCAGGTCCAGGGGATGCCTCTTCGATCAACAGCTGTTCCTTGGGTGGAAAAGGTGTAAAGCCCAGAATGATTTGTTGTCGCTGTGGCCCTAGATTGGAATTAATGCTAATAAAAACCACCCATTCGGCTGGATGTTGCCAAACAAGAACCCTTACGAAGAAGTTAATGATCTGCTCTAGCAGATGAAATGTATTCCATCTTAATTGGGGTAGTACTGAATCAAGGCACTGTGTGCTCAACTTGGGAAGTAGAGCAAAAGTCCCTAGCAAAAATATTGAACAGTTTATAACATGGATTGAAATAGGTGGAGGGTCTGTTGCAAGTTCTCAGTAATATATACATGAGCTTTTTTTCAGTCTTGTTTTTCTGTAGTCTTAGTGGAAAGCAGTTTCCCTAGGAAGGAATTGCAGGTTTTTCCTACTGAAGGTTCAAAGCTGCGTGTGTTCTTGCAGCCAGGGATATTGCTTGACTTTGGAAATGGGCCCTCCTAATACTGCAGTTGTTCATACGTTCACGCTGCAAAGCTTCTGGGGTCTTTGTGCTCCTTTTTGATAGTCTGTTAACTGTCAGTGTTGTTTTAGCTTTAGAAACTTCTGTTAACATATATCTAAGTTTATTTATCATCTTGGAAGTTAAGAAAATAATGCCAGTGTTTCACAGGGGGATGTAGGAGTTGCAGCATCCTCTGTGATGAGGCACACTAGATGCAGAGGATGCTTTGCATATCCTCTTGCTCTGTACAAAAAACCATCTCCCTTACAGGTGGAATATCGACTGTCAACAGGACTTAAGCTGATTATACTTGCCAGCAGGATGTGTGACAGTACTTGTATATAAGGAAGGAGCTCTCCTAGTTTAGGATTCAATCCCTGCCAAACTCATCAGTCTGAAGGGACTACCGAATCTCAGTGTTTAAGCTGCCTACAGTACCCTGTTTTTATGATGATGCTTACATGCTGGTGTAAGAGTTGCCACAGCTGTCATGGAGAGGACAGAATATTTGACTCTTTTAAAAGAGTGCATAGAATTACTCAACTCCCAATTAATTTTGGTTAGGAACATTGGTTTCCTGCTGTAGTGTGTATATATATATATATATATTCCTTTAAGGCTAGCATAAGCAGACTGGTCTTATTTTTTTTCTGTTGCTGAATTGCAGTGAAGTGAATTACAAGATGCGAGTTTGTGCACAGAAATGAGAGTTTACTCATCATGTTGTTTGCAGTGATGCATTCTGTGAGCCTGAAATTATGTTTAATTTGATGCTAAGCTTCTTCTTCCTTGTTTAAATCCATCTGTTATGATATTATCACTTACTGTTTTCCTACTAAAGGTCAACATCTACTTTTTCATGGTTGGTGTTACATGCTGCTTTACTTCTTCACTACCACTAGAGCTCCACATTATAACAATTTTTATCTGACCTTTTTTCTTAAGTATGTGTTATCCAATAGATAAGTAGCAACAGAGTATTTCTTATATGAATTGTGAAAATCCTTGCTACATGAAAGTCAAAGCGATTTGGGGAATGTATTTGAGGGACCAAGTTTTATAAGACCAGGAAAACTTACATGAATCATTACAAAGTTAAAAAAAAAGTTGCAGAGAGGAGGGATTAGAAATGTGATATGGAGCTTTTCACCTCTTGGTAGCTGTTTCAATTTGGAAGCAGGTTTCGTAGTGACTGAAAGATGTTGCCATGTGGTAGCCTCATTTTGCAGTTGATGCTCTCATGCTTGTTGCCAGTGGACAGGTGTCTACCTCAAAATGGCATCATCTTGGGAGCTTTGTCTGAGAGAGCAGGGGCTGAGTGGCACCACCACCTGAGGACCGTGCCTTCCTAACTGCTGGCATTAGGCAGAGCAGGGGGGGATGGAGCAAATACATTGTTGTTTCTTCATTTGGTTCCCTCTGTGTATTTTTGACTGCATTTTTTTTTTACTGTAGGATGGGCATTTGTTTTAATCCTTAATGCTGCTATTGCAAATCGTTATGTTCAAAAAGGTATTTGGTTTAATAGGAAAAGTATCATGGTACATCACTGGTTTTTCTGTTGCCTGCTATTTGAAAAGCTCTTTCCCCCAAGGTTCCCTTTTGCTTCTGTATTCTGTTCAACTTCTTCATTTCTTTCCTGGGTTTCTGTAATAATAAAATACACATCTGTTAGAGATGACTTTGGAGCGCCTTCATGGTACAGAGGTGATTTTTGAAATGTCTCTGTGCTGTGAGAAAAGGTCACTAGTGAGTGGCCACCGTGACAGTTCTCATCATCCCTCTCTTGAAAGAGGAATAAAGATCATTTAAAAGTAGGTTATATTGTTCTCTTTTATCAAAATAAGAGAAGGAAGTTCCATCTGCAGACAAGAGGGTGAGAATATGGCCTCTGGTTCAGGATTAAAGTTATGCAGCTGGCATGGATGTGATTATCTTGAGATTTTTGTCCCCTTTTGCTTCTCTGTGGTAGGAACCTGCACGTTCAAAGGGAAGTGGGTTTGAATGGCTCAGGTACCTATGGAGGTACCAGATTCACAAGGTCACAGCTTGCAGAGCAGTCCACGTGTAGCTCATTTTAATTCAACAGTAGCCTTGAATTTTATCTGCAGCGAAGAGTGATCACATTTCTCTTTAAAAATGTTACTTTCACTAAATGTGATTTTTCTTATTCTTATGTTCTGTTTTCTTATGAAAGAGACGTGATGTAAGGTGATGTTAGTTTTGGTTTTAACTCTGTGCGACTAAAACCAGATACCAAAGATTTTGTAAATATTAAAAAAATTTCAATAGCAGGCATTCTTTCTCTTCTTAAAGCAGAGTAATAAAGTTTGGAAAGTAAATTTGTGCTGACATTCCTATTAAATTACCTCAGCTCTAATAAGAGTGCCAGCGTAAATCTCCTGTTTTTAGCTGGTGCTGCAGTCACTGCTGGTCGTTGGCCTTTGGCTGGGAAGCAAATTGAGGGCCTAAAATAATTTAAGCATAATAAATAAATTTTCATTTGTCAGGTGTATTTTTTATTTTAAGTTGATGTTTTTCTACTTTAAAAGATGAAGAGAAAATGTAGGTGTCTAGGTACTTATTTCATACTTCTAAATCTTCTTCTAAGTGGCTGTGGGAGCATAATCAGCTCTTATGAGGAACAGTCCAGCACCATGCTGGGCACTTCTTACGAAGTGCCAAGAGCTACACAGTTGTGGAAAGAGTAACACATACAGAAAGCAAAGGGATACTCCTCGCTCAGTGTCATTTTAATTTTTGTTTTTGGTAGATTCTTGCAGGTTTTCCTCGTCCCAGAATCATTCACGTGAGAATGTACCTGTAGACTTCAAGAAAAATGGACATATGCTGGCATGTTTTAGTGATCTGATCTTTTGTATATTGTAAAGGTCAATGGCAAGGTTCTGACACTTGGCAGTTCTGTGCCGTGATGTCTCATTGTGTAAGTGGTCCTCAGAGCCTGCTCCTGGAGCCAGATAATGTTGACAGGAGTAGGAATCAAAACTAGTAGTGCAAGAAGCTCAAGCTTTCTCAGCAGAAGGGCTGGCAGGTGATTATGTACAGTTCTAGATGTCCCTTTTGACCAGGGACCAGTTTTAGGAAGCAAGTGCTTTTTTTTTTTTTCTTCCTCCTTCTCCTCTTTTTAGGAAGACCTTTATAGTGAATTTATTCCTTAAAGGAACGCATTTCTTTAATTGTGCATTAACAGAGTATAAGTTGCATAAGAGATGTCTTTTAACTGTATAGCTATACAACACACTGTGTTTGAATGTTCACTATAACTTGCATGTAATGTTATGGGATCTGTAGGTTTTGAGATTTGTTTTGGGTTTTTTTTTCCCTCCCTAGAACATTAGATGAACTTCAGTGTTGGATACCTGTCAAAGTTGACTGCAAATTTTACTTTGTTTTTCTTCAGTGCCAGAGGTAACGTTTCTTTGTTTTTTCTTTCTCTTGTATATTTCCCATCAGGAAATATACAAGATCATTTTTCTTCCTCTTGTGACTTCAGGGCCTTCACAGACTCTTTCTGTAGCTTCAAACCCTTTCCAGGCACAGAGACTCTGACCATTCTTTCTTAGCCAGCTATTTTATGCTGTTTTTGTAATCATGTCATCTTGATTCTCTGTTTCAGTCCTAGAGAGCTTTATGGTTTGGCATTTGAAGTACCTCCAATTTCACGATACAGTTTTTTTGCCATCAGGTTTGTTTCGCTGTAGTTGCATGTGCATAAACCTGTTCTTTCAGGATGAAATGCCATAAGCCAATGCTTTTTTTGTTTGTTTGGTTGGGTTTTTTTGTTTTGTTTTTATTTTTTTGAGGAAATATAGAATATCAATTAGTCTTTTTCTTGGTTGGTTACAGTAGTTTGAGTGTGAAAAATCTGTTCTACAGCTACAGTTTCTTCAGTGAGATGATGAATCTGCTATATGTATTTTGATAGCAGCATGGATGGCAAAAATCAGTGTATTTTCTTAGAATCCCAGAGCTGTTTATGTTCTCTTAAGCATCTAATGTTTGTTTTGACATGCAATGCAAGTACAATTTAGGTGCTCTTTCTTATTTCCACAAGGACTGTTCCCTGGAGCATTTCAATTAGTGAGGCTGAAAAAAATGGAGGACAAAGCAATTTTTGGGATTAAAATAATCACAAAATAGGTATCAGCAGGGTATTACTCTTTTAATAAAAAAAAAAAAATGCTTTCAATGAAGCAGTCCTGGAAAGACTGAAGAGGTAAGGAAAGAAAAGAGGAACTGACTTGTATGTTTACCAATAGCCAGACCTAAGAGAAAATGCAGATAGATATAAAAGTATCCAAAGTGATTTTTTTCTTGTTACTGAAAATTTCAGAATGTGCTATCTGAACCTAGCTCCCAGCACTACTTACTTCTGCCATCTCTCTATCATCTATTTGCTGAATGCAGCGCTCAGCTCTAATTTTGTAATTTTTCTGACAGGTCTCTGAGTTCCCCTTTCATACCTTCAGAGGTTTGATATTTTTCATTTCAGTTCCTAGATCAAGATGCTTATTGATGTGCAGCAGCATGCGGCCTTCTGGGTAGTCTGTCTTCTTTGCCTGACTGCTTAAAGATACTGTTTCCTCCCCACAAAATAGCTAAATATATATTTTATTGGCTAAGGGATGACCTTTTAATTCCCTTCCCTCTGGGCAAGGAAATAGGGTGTGCAGCATGATGAATGAAACATAATATGGCTCGGAAGAGAACCGATTGAGAGCGGAGTGCACCAGATTCCTCTCTTTTGTAATATTACTGATCTCAGTGGTGCTGCAGAAAAGGTTGGTTTGACTGCAAAAGTGTTATTAACAAAAGGGTTTTTCTGTGACTTGAGTTGAACAAATTCCAACTTGTGCAGTTATGTCAAACAAGGCATGTTAGAGGGATGGCTTGATTATCTGCACTAACTGTTCTTATAGTATATGAGGGTAATATTATGTGTGTTCTTATGCTTATTTGTGGCACTGGTCCACCTCAAACTGCTGAAGTGTCAAAGCACTTCAAGTACTGTGAGTGTTGCAGTGGCAGAAGTGGCTGTTAATCCCACTTCTGGAATAATGCTTGTAGTGTCAGTGATTGGGTCTTGGTTGTTCTTTTTCTTATTGTCTTTCTTAAATTGGGAAATACATGCATCTGTTTCCTTAAACGGTCTCTAAAGCTTGCATAGCTGAGTTCTGTTTAGCTATACTTTATGCCCTGTGATTTCCTTAAAGCTTAGTGGGTTCTTGGAAATGTACTGCAGGGACAGCACTGATAAAGCTGCATTACACCACTTTCCTTCTTTCTCGCTCCCTTCTGAATTTACTGCTGCTGCTCACCTGCCAGTAAACAACCAACTAAATCTGAAAACAGCATGACTGATAGAAGCTGTTTTTATAGGGCCTTTACCAGACATAATGAATATAAATATAAATATATATATATATATGATGAATATGTTCAAGTTACCAACCCTGTGAAATCCCCCATCACACTTTAATGCACACAGACCTTGAGTCATGCTGCTAACTACAGTCTCTTCAGGGAAGGCCGGTCAACACAGAGTACCTTTCCCCTTCATCATTTCACTCAATTTATTAAGTCAGCCTCAAAAAAAAGGAAGTGTGTCTGATTACTTAAGACTACAAATAGGAAGAAAGAAGGCGTAGAATAACATAGGCTGAGGAAAACCACTTTTCACTCAGCACAACTAAAGCTGCAGCTTGGAGTTGGAAGATAACACACTCACATCGTGAGCACGATGCTGAAGGCTTGTTTGGAAATTGTGGACTCTCATGTTTTTACAGGTTAGACTTACAGTAGAACAGGGCCTGCTAAATTTGCCTGCTTGGGACTTTTAATGAGATTAAGTTAAACAGAACCAGCTGTCTGTGAGAGCTTAATCAAAATAAATGTCAGGACAAATTTTCAGAACAGAGTGTCCAACTTGAAAGTGCGAGGTTTGTGTATACCTTTCATGTAAATACTGCTTTTTTTTTTTTCCCTGTAGACTTGAGCAAGTTTAGAAACGCTGGTCAGGTTGATACTCCAGATCATCTGATGCATGCTACTGGCCTCTGAAGGAAATGTATCTAGGTCATCATTGTCAAGTGTTTCCTTCTAGGTGGTTCACAACTCAAGTGTGTAGTCATTCATGGCTCAATAAGTTGTTTGTTCTATCTTAATTTTGTGAGTAAGTGCTGCAGCCTCATGTAAATAGGCCCCTTAGCTAAAAAGAAGTGCTGCTCTGTAAATAGGTGAACACAGAGTGCAAGAAATTGCTAGTGCGTAGGTGTGCCTAACATAAAATAATCTACTATTGAAATATTTCCATAGATTACCTAGTTTTTAGCAGGCAGACTAAAATTTCCTTATCTGTGAAGCAAGCCACTTGTTCAGTCTGTTGTGTTGATGAAGAAAGCTTGATCATCAGTGTTCTCCTTAAAACAGCTAACAAAATATGTTAGAAGACAGTCTTGTCTGTGATGTACACTATAAAATTTATTTTGTCTGCTCCTACCCTGTTCTTTTTTGTGGGGTTGGAGTTGCACTGAAATTATTTCTTGTTTATATGTGCAGATGTATGTTTATAGAAGGAGGCATTTACATGTAGTTGTGAGTTTTGCATGCATGATTGTGTGTAACTGTTTCCTCTTGTGCTGGGAAAGCTTTGAAACTGATGATGATGATGCCTTTTAAACTTTTTGAAGAATTACGACGTTACTACACAGCTATCTACATTTTTTTGCTAGATATAAATATATGTTCTTATAATTACCAAAAATAGGAAGGCAGCTGTTTGTAAGGCAAAGAAACAATAAATGGAATGAAGAAAGAGTGTAATAACAGAGGTGATAAAACTGGGATATTACTTTTTATTTTAGAATCTTCTGAAAATTAATACAATTATTTCAGTGACTTCTGCTTAGATATGCTCAACCAAGAAGCAATACAGATTTTAAGCAATAATATTTTACTCTGCACTGTCTTTAAAATTGGTGGGCCAGTTGACAATTATAAAGAAAGTACAGATTTTATTTCATAAGGTCATGAAGGTCTGTTAAAATCGATGCCTTTACTTCATTTTAGGTTGGGCATTAGAATTATTTAAGTTTGGTTATGCATTAATATAATCTTGTAATTAATATATTGGGCAAGTATATTAGAAGACTTTTTGAAAGATTTGTGTATTTTTTTAGGTGCTTAGAAATTAAAATTTGGAGTTTTGGGAATATGATTCGCAGTTTTTTTCACAGATGTTTACCCTTGCTGATGTGTTTTGGTTGGGATTACAGAGGAGAGTGAATCACAGATTGACAGATTTTTGGGGAGGCTGTAAAGAAGACTGTTTATGGAATAATGACGGACTCTTAAGGAATCTCTCTTGGTAGCTTCCCCTCCCCTTCTGTGGCTCTTCTGCAGGCTCTGCTGAGGAAGTATTGAGGAGAAGGCTGTCGAGTGATCCTTGTCTTTGGGCCTTGGTCCTCTTCAGAAGCGGTGCACAGGGGGGCTGTATGCCGTGGACATTTTTAGCAGTGTGATGGTGTTGGGAGTTTGTTGCTCTCTGCCCTACCCTGGGCACACGGCGGGCTGCACGCGGTGCCACAGTGTACAGCACAGCTCCCCTCAGCGAGGCAAACCTGCATGAAACCAGGCGGCTGAGCCACTGCTTTCAGCTGCTGGCAGTGACAGGCCAGCTACAGCTTCAGTCTCTTGATACCTGGGATGTGCTTCCTCTGATCAGCAAAGATTTGTGGGAGCGAAGTGGTTTTGCTCGTCTTCATTATTTAAATTTTTGTTTTGGTTTTTTTTTTTTTTTCATGAATGAGAAGTTCATGAACTTGACACTTTCTATCCTTTGAATAGTTTTAGTACTCTTAGGAGTAAGGTGCTATAAAAATAATGGAAGAAACACAGTAGAAAATAAGACTTAAAACTAGTTTTAAGACTTTTGCTGTTCTACCATTTGCAGTTAATGTCATCTTAAGATGTCATAAACTTCCCCCCATTTCTTTTCCTCCCATTTCAGTATTTTTAATATTCCTTCTCTGAATATAAAAGCACAGAAAAAAAATCATACCACAAGTATATGTTTAGGATTTAGGTTATGAATTAGGTTTCTTCAATAAGCATAGTCTTTTTCCCAGCGCACCGTGCTTAAGATTATGCTGGAAAACTGCTATTTAAAAGATCTTTATAAACTCAGGTGTGGGGAGGAGTGGGGCCTGTGTTTGGCCACAGAAAAAATTCTGAAAACAGGAAATTGTATTGAAAATTTGAGACCAAAATATCTTATCAGAGGTGTGGCTGCCACTGCAGCAGTGACAGATTTGTGTATCTGAAAGCAGAACAACATCCTGTAACTTGACGGACACTAACTGAACTCTCTAAGAAGATTAAGGTTAAGGTCATAGCTGGCTACAGAAGTCTTGCTTGTGCTGGCAGTGCTGGTTGTGTTGCTAGGAAATGATGTGGGGTTTCTTGTGTATCAGCGCCTCAGCTGGATGACAGAAGGGTCCTCACAGAGGACTGCAGTGCTTCAAGTCGAAGTGTACATCTCTTAAGTTGAGGAGGTATTTCCTTCAGCTGGAACCTCTAATAATCTCTTAAGAATATGAGAACCAGCTGCCTGAAGGCTCTTCTCCTCTTCCTCCCCACCCTGTGCCCTCAGTCGCTGAGTAAGCTCCTGTTCCGATTCCCTTGATCTTAGAGGAAGCCTTGATACCTGAGCATAGGGGTACGGCCTCAGGGGATTAAAAGGATGAACTCCATAGCCTGTGCATTAATATTTTCCTCTCCAGTCGCAGAGCTTACATCCAGATGATGCCCAGTGGTATCACTGTGATGAATACTGCTCAGCGTTAGCCAGAGAGTCTTTGTACTGTCAACTCTTCTGGGGCTTTTTGTCAAATGCTCCTTCAGCCTTTTCAGTGCCACTGCTGTTCTGCTGGTTACTTCTAGTTAAGAGCTATCACTTCAGCTGGGCACAGAGGTGATTCATGTACTATTTATTTCATACCCTTTACCTTTCAGACAGGATAGCATGCTCAGTAAAATACTTTCAGGCTCCTATTTGGTTTTTGTACCAGGAAATGTACTCTCTGCACACTGACTCCAGTGTAGACCAAAGTGGGGTCATTGTTAAGCATTGGTGCTTATGGCAGTGGTGAGCTTGAACTCAGCTTTTATTTGTTCTCTGTCCTGGTGGATGTTTGGTAGTTGTTCATGTCAGCTAAAAAAGTATGCAGCTCAGGAAACGGCTTTGGTTGGCACTAAAACTGCAGTGTTATCACAGAAATGGGTCATGATGTGTGCTGTAGCTATCTATGTGTGTTTATGAAGACATCTCTGTTCAGTGAGGATCACCCTGACTATGTTTCCCTGGTGGTTCCTTGGAGTAGGCACACTGAATACTGATGAATCAGAGGGACTGAAAAATGCAGTGGTATGGCATCAGTTTCAAATGAAGCAGTGCTTAGACAGCTATTGTCAATATTTACTTGGAGTTGGTGTCTTTGTAATGATTACAGCTATGTTTGTAGAAGGCTGGAAAGGTTTCTCTGTGTGAAGATGAAGTGTTTTTCCAATGCAGCAAGCATATAAGTGAACTGTATTTTTTTTAATGTAGAGAGACTAATCTTAAGAGAGATTAGTATTAAGTCTGACATTTGTGGATTCCAGTTTAGGACAGCTTTGTGTAATTCCTTAGTTTGAATTCCATGCTGAGCTGTGTCCTAATGTGTGGTAGAACACATTATTATATTCAGTTTTTCATCACATTCAATTAAGAGGCTGCACAAAAGTCATTACAGTGGCCAATTAAATAGAAGTGTGAGCCTTGAAAACTGAACTACCAGCAATAACAGAAAAATAGAGCAAGACTGAAATCCTCACTTTTTTTAATCTTTTAAAATTGGTTTGCTGCTACAAGGTTGTATTTTGATATAATTTAAACAATTACAGTCCACTTTAGAATAATAAGGAGAAATTAACCTGTTTTCAATGTGTAGTATAACACCTGAAACACTCTGGAAAAATGCTCTCTCACAGTGAGTTTAATGGAACGCACCTTAGAGGAAATGTGCTCAGGGAATTAGAGCAAGGAAGACTTCTGTATTGTGACTATTTCCATGCAGGACTCTTAGGGTAGGATAGAACTCTTCATGTTTGAGAGTTCTTGCATCTGTAAAGGATGCTGGATGTAAATACCTTAACAAAAGTGTGCAAATGACGAAGTATTCATGATTTTGAATAAAGTTACTGTCCAGAGGAGCGGAAGTGTATTTGTCTCTTGCCTCTGCTTTCTAATTTTTGTAATCAGCTCTCTGCTCTGTTTTGATCTGTACTAAAGGACATAATCAGCTGGAGTCATCCAGTGAACATAGTTGTAAAAACAAACTTGTGATTAGAGAAACCTTCTGGGAACTTTTTTAGAGTATATTTTTATTTTAAAACAACCCATCCCTGCAGGTTGTCTTTAATTGAACAGGTAGGCAATGTCAGCTCAAATCACCTATAGATAGAAGTAGCCACTTCTGCCGTCATGATTTCTGATCCAAACAGTATTTTACTTTCATCTGAAGGTTGGTGAAAAAGGGCTTTTAACTAAAACTCTGACTGACAGTAATCAGACCTGATATGGGCATGTACATTACTTATGGCACATTAATAATCCCAAAGATTTTAACGGAAATCAGTGGTTAATCTGGAATATGAGAGCAAAGTGTGGCATCAGTGTTGGTTTTTTAACTTTTTTTTTTTTCTTTTTTTTTTTTCCCTTGGGATCTTTATGAATGCCTGTTTATGCATGCAGCCATTACCATCTACTTTAGCTTTGATATATAGTTCTTTTCCATGATACAAATACTATTTTTTTATTCATTTGCCATTCAGTTTATTGTTTAGTCTTTTCAGTCTCTGAGCAAGAACATTATGTCTGTATCTATTTCTAGGAATACTGGTTTTGTAATACTGTAAGAATTCTGGTTGTAATTGGGGGCAATCTGAATAATAAAATTATTACATTTACTTATCTTCATGGATAAATTATGTATTGTTACATCTTAATTCGTAGTTCACAGACCAAGGAGTGTTGTTTTGAGGACAGTTCATTGCTTAAAGTGATTAGATAAAACCACTGAAAATTGTGCAGAAGTGTTCAGAACTCTGTTGTTCTGAGAGATAGGAAAGAAAGACCTGTATATATATATATATATATATATATACAGCTGGAGTTTCATTTTAGTTTCCTTATTAACGTGACTGAAGCCTGCATATGCATGAGTGTTTCTATTCAAAGAGATTTTCGTACTTGAATGAGAGGTGATTCCCTCTGTTCAAGGCAGTCTGTCCTTTTAACTCGGTGATCTAGATCTCCAGTTCTCCACTTTGCTGATGCTAGGCAAGCTGAGCAATCAAAGTGACATCAGCAGCTCCTTGTAAAGCTTACCTTTGAGACCCTACACTATTCTGTCAGTATCCTCCAGACAACTGAATAGTCTGGTGTCCTTCTGTTGAGGTGCCCCAAGCTGCACAGAGTCCCTGAGGTGAGGCCCCAGCCGTGCAGGGTAGTGAGGCAGTTGTCCCCTCCAGCTGGAGGGCGATGCTGTGCCCGATGCACCCCAGCTTACTGTTGGCCCTTCTGGCTGCCAGGCCTCACTGTTGACTCGTGTTCCAGTTGCCATCAGCTCCGTCTCTCTGATCCCTTCCTGCCGGGGTGCTCTCCAGCCTCTCCCACGGTTTACATGGGGCCCTAGAGTGGTGAACAACATTCTCTGTAGTCTTCCTGTGTTGCGTGTGCCCGGTTCCAATGTCTGTAGACTTTCCTTCTGGAAAATGATCTGTGCTCAGCCAAGCCTTTGAAGTTATCTTCAGTGTGCTCCAGCAGCCTGGTAGCAGAGTGGAGAATACCTTAGTCTGTGTTGTTAAAGAAACACCCATACTTGGAAGAAAATCGACCTGTCAAAGACTGCGATAAACGAGGAGGAATACACTGTGGTAGCGGGGTGCCTGGTTTGTTCATAGAGATAATGAAGAATTAAGGACAGACACAGTCCTAAGAGGAAAAAATAGTGAAAAAATCTTCTAATGTTTTTCCATACAGCTTTTCTCTGCAGCATCTGGAAGAGGTGAGCGTAGGTGCATTTTGGTGTTCTAGAGGTGATCTTGGTGCTTACTGCTCACTCAGTCTGAGCAGTGGATGTCGTCAGCAGGGTATGTTGGAGTGTAATCTGCTGAAAGAGCTCCTCAAAAATTAGCAAATGCGAGTCCTGTCAAGAAGGAATAAAAAGGGATATTTCTGTGGGGTGTTATGTCTGAAGCACATCTTAGATGTGTACTCACCTGAGATGTCCAGATTTACTGTCTTGAGGGACAGATCACCTGGGGACTTAAACGATGGCACAAGGTGGGTAAGTGTCCCTTGTTTATGGGGTGTCTGCTAGATGATGCATACAGTCAAACAGTCATGGAATATCCTCAGCTTCTGGAAAGTGGTGAGCAGGGAGAGTGCATAGCCTGGGGCTAATATGCTGTGTGGTGCTGCCAAGGGATTTACAGGAAGGTGAAGGCCAGGGGGAACTAGCAGTAAGGTGTTTTCTTAGCAAGGAGGTGACTGTAACCCCAATATTGCATCACTCTCTTCTGGTGTGGCAGCAGAACTACACAGTGGCAGAAGCATGAGAACGGAGCGTGTGCTGGCTTCCTCTGTGGTGAAAGCACTGTTCCTTGAAACCCACAGGAACTATCACACTCTGTTATCTCTGTTGAAACATGCTAGATTGTCAAGACCAATGGTCTGTAGCAGAAGTTAATGTTGAGGTCCTAAAGGCACACAGATGGACTTGAATAATTTCAAAAGCTGTTATTGCTCCTCCTTCCTCAATTTAGTTGCTATGAGTGCTTTCTCTATCTTTTATATCCTGCTTTTATATCCTGGAAGGACAGAAACTAGGGCCTGAGCTCTGATGCCTCCTATGGATTGCTCTTTTGCTAGAAGCAAAACTTAATTATACTCCCAGTTTTTTCTTTCCCAGACATGTAGTTTATGTGTTTGTCTTAGTAACCTAAGTAATCACATATTGACAAGTCATTTTCCTGAAAATGCTGCAAAATATAACCAACTTCCATTAAATATGCTTCGTCTTCCACGTTTGTCTTGTAAGGTATGGGACTTGACATAAAAAGAGGGGTGGCTATGATGCTATTATGTTGCTATTAATCATGCTTTGAGATGAGCTGTGATTGTTTAACTTAGGCAGTTACCAGTAATAGCACTTGGATAGGGGACTAATGCAGCCAATTTTTTTCTGAGCCTTTCAGAAAATTCCTGCAGGTTCTAAAGAACACTGTCTTTCAAGTGAAGACAGCTATCCCCTCAAACAGGCATCTCCAGCAACACCGTTTAAGGGCCACTGAAGGCAGTCAAAAAAAGAGATTGCTTCGGCTGTTGAAAAAGATGGTACGGAGGGATACTCATATCTCTGTATTGCACTGTGTTCAGACACACTAATCTTTTTGTTACTTTGTGATTTGTCAGCTGGGTCTAAACCCTCTGAAGTTGCTGAGTAAAAGTGGCTCAAGTAGAACTTTGGTGGCACGAAGCCATCAGCTTGCCTTGAAGTCTGCAAGGAATCTGTAGTGACCTGTGAGGAGGGGTTAATGGAGCCCCGTTTTATGAATGATGAATTTCCAAACTATTTCCAGCCTTAGCTGTGTTGGTCTCCCTTTCTCTCAATGTGTACTACAAAACAATTCCAATCTAGGATTTGGAAAGATTAGGCCAAATTAAAATCCACTTACGTGCCAGGTTTCTTTTTCCTTTTGCCTTGCGTAAGGGGAGCTATAAGAAATAATCGCTACCGACTGTAAAGAACCAGATATTCCAGCCAGCAAAGCTACCAGTGCTGTAGCAAAGCTGCAGGTGTTCTGCACCTGTTGAGATTATACCACAGCAGCAGCGCTTGTGTCCACACCCAGTGAGGTTGCAGGGCTGCTTGGTGATGGGAGGGAGCGTACACTTTCCGTAGGCACAGCAAGGGGGCATTTACTTGCTGCTACTTTACTCTCAGCTGCTTTTTTGAAGGAATGACTGCTCTTTTTTGAAGTGAAATAGTGTTCTTAATAAAACAATTTCACGAAGAATGACATTGTATGAATACATACTTTCTAAATAACCGCCCCAATTTTCTTTCTGAAATGCAATCAGAAGGAAGGCTACAATGAGTAGTTTCAAATCTCAGATGTTTGTGTTTTGGTAAAATCCAATTTAAAAAAAATTGTGCTCTCAAATGATTGAACTGAATAAAATGGCTTTTTTTTTTTTTCTACAGAGAAAGTTAATTACATGCTCTTTGATTAAGAAGGGACATAAATTAGTTTTCCTAAACATGCTGCAGAATACAACTACTGATGGACTGACCAGCAGCAGGCAGCTCATATGTACTTGCAGTCATTATATATGCTGCATTTTACCTTTCAATTACTTTTCAATTGTGTATAAAATAAGATCTTATGACATTGGTCTTTCCAGAATCTAAAAATGCTTCTTGGTTTAGCTGTGGGGAGGAAGATTGATTACTTACTATTTATTTTACTGACAGCTGAGAGCAGTTTCAATACNGTTAATTACATGCTCTTTGATTAACAAAGAAGGGACATAAATTAATTTTCCTAAACATGCTGCAAAATACAACTACTGATGAGCTGACCAGCAGCAGGCAGCTCATATGTACTTGCAGTCATTATATATGCTGCATTTTACCTTTCAATTACTTTTCAATTGTGTATAAAATAAGATCTTATGACATTGGTCTTTCCAGAGTCTAAAAATGCTTTTTGGTTTAGCTATGGGGAGAAAGATTGATTACTTACTACTTATTTTACTGACAGTTGAGAGCAGTTTCAATACAATGAGATGGAAGTCAGTAGTATTTTATGGCAGCAAGACATACAAGGTAGTGTGAACTTTCTCTTTAGCAGAAGTGGAATATTTGTTGTTGGGGTCAGTGACAATATTTTTTACTAATAACACATTAATATCACTTCTATTTGCCCATTCAGTATGGGCATCAGGTGTAGGAGCAAATACAAATCTTACTGGTTTGCTTGGTTTTTAACAGATTTAAATAATTATTTTAAAAATTTCTTAAGGGATGAACTATAGGAACAAAGTGTACTTAAAAGTGCTTATATAAAAATTTTCTTATGCCTTTTGAAGCTACAGGACTCATAAGAAATTTGGAACTTGAAAAATCTTAGAACCTTACTTGCCAGGAAAGGTGATTGAAAACCATAGAAAATTTGTCTGTGAGCAAACACCTCTCTTGACATGAAACTTTAGGAAAAGCTTAAACAAGCCAAAACCAAAAAAGCTCACATTTTTACTAGAAAGCTTTTCATTAAAAATTTGATAAATGGCTGAGTGAAACAGGAGATTGGCTATAGGCAAAAAAGTGTCCCCCAGTGCTGTACAGCATTCCTCGATGCTTGTGGTCTTACAGGATATCAAGGGAGTGGAGGCATAGAGTGCTCAGAGTTCTATTCCTGTTCTCTTTTAGCCTTTTTACAGGAGTTACTGACCTTCCTACCCAAGTGTGTCCTCTTAAGTTGCAAAGAAAAACAGTTCCATGCAGCTAACGTCATGAAGTTTTATCTTATTTCCAGTATTATGAAATCAAAAGGGTTTTTTCTCTGGAGACTTACCTCTTATTACTTGATTTGGTAGAAATATTTTAATTTTACTTGAATGAGAACTTGATAAAATTTCAATACTTCATATGGTGAAGTAATTTACAAAGTTCTTGGAATATACTGCATTCATTGAAAAATATGCCTTTATTGGTGTCTTTTGCTTTTTGTAGTTTTTGTAGTTGGGCTGTTGAATCCAGTGTTAAGGCATTGTGGATTTAGTGGTTGGCGATGGAGTATTGCCCATGCTGAAATACTTAATTTTCAAGGGTTACAAACCTTGCACAGTGTACAGGTTCTGGGTTGTTACTGGAATGGATTTACAGTACATTGCACTTACTCTGAACCCCTTATACTACTACTGTACATAACAGCTGAAAATAGCTCTGTGCCTTGTTCTTCCTGAGAGACCTGTGGTACTACAGGTTCTATGGCACTTCTTGTTCCACTGCCCTTAATTTTAAATTAGGAAATGTATTTTCTAATATATGTATAAATAAACGTATTTTCCAGTGGAGTTAAGATACATGGAAAAAAAGTGACCTGGAGAAAGTGAATTCTTTGTCTCCCACGTGTGTTTTGTTTGCAGGTGAGAGAAGGTTTTTTTTGCTCTCTGCTTAGCAGTGTTGCAAGTCATGCTAACAAGTGGAAAACAAAGCTGTATTCAATGTAGTTCCCTTCTCCCTGCCTCCCACCAGGAATCTCTTTCACTAATAACACTTTTGAGGTAGCTCTTCTGATGAACCAGGAGGCAGAACAAGCCATTTGCACTTTTGCCGTTTATTTTGTTTCTAGGGGGATTCTTCTTTGCATGTAGAGATGGCTGTTGAGATGTAGGATATGTAGGCAGGAAAGAAAGCCTTGGTTAATAAAGTGAGACATTTCTAAGTTGCTTTCTAGTTTTCCATTAAAATAATGATTGGGCTGCAGTTTCTAGGATGAAGGTGCAAGTTCCCCAAAGAGATGTGTATTGGTGTTGGCTGGATGTGTTAATAGGGTAGGTATTACATATATATGAGGTGTTAGGTGCTTAGCTACTTATTTGCCTCTGCAGCCCTACAGATATACTGGCACACTCCAGTCTGTGCATATATGCTTATACCCTTTCTTTTTCTTTTTTTGGTTCAAGAATTTAGATTAGTGCTTAAATCTAAAGTTGTCACATGCAAATTTCTGGGGTTTGTAGTCAATCCCAAAATAATCTCTGCTGTTCTGAGAAATGACAGCGTGCATGTATATTAAAGCAGGCTATCTGTGTGAAATGCTTCTTTCTCAAAGTAATGTATAATTTGCAGAATTTTGTCCCTTTTTGGGAAGCATTTAAATGCAAACATGGCTCCAGTGAGGAGAGTCCAAGCACAGCTATCACAGCCATCAGAAGAAAGCCTGTAGATAGAAAGGGACTTTTTGGAGTGGTTTAGATTAAAATGGATACAAGTGTACAAGTGAGGGGAAGAGAAAGGTTTCAAAGACTTGAATAGGAACTTAAAAAAAACCCAAAACCAAAACAAAACCCCTGGAGAACTGTAAGTGGTGTGGTTATTTCTTGTTCCCTCTGTTAAAGGCAGTTCCACTGTAAGCACTGGAACTGATTTTATTTGGTGGATATAGCATCTCTGTCTCAAGATGTCTTCAAGAGCAGACTTTTAAATATCTGTCAGGAGTGATATCAGCATCTTTTGCCCTTACTTTATGGTAACAGTCTAGTTGATCTTTGGAAATTATTTCCAGAGTTGCTTCTCAGTTGTTCAGATCTTAAACACCCTGTAAATTAAATATGGTTTCATTGTTTGTGGTAGATACCATTGCTTCATCGGTTCTTTTTCATAGATACTGCTTTTTAGAACCCCAGGATTTGTTCACTGCCATCTTTACACTTGAATTCAATTTAAAAGATAGCCTGCCTGTTGATGTAGATGATTTCAGAAGTTAATATTTGCCCCCTCTACATTCAGAAAGGAGAAGAAAAACTCAAAATCTGGGGCCAAGTACTGCTTGCCTATGAGAAAAAGGTTGCAAGGAGGCAAGAGATTAGCAACACTCTCATTTCCAGTGCTCTCTTGTTACATAGAATGGTAATATTAAAATGTTTCAGTCAGATGATTTTATTTCAAGAAGTGAATAGCTTTTAAAGTTGAGGGATAATTTTCTAAATCGCCAAGATAAAAAATAAACTCTGATGCTAGCTCAGAGGGAGGGGAGTGCTTTATGGCCATATATTAAATATTTGTTCTAGTAGTATTGAAATTAAAGTTTTATAGACCTGCTTGCCAGTGTTGGGTTTCTTTCTATTTGGCCTGTATGTGGAAATTTTTGGGTAAGAATTTTTACTTTGGTTTTAGTGGGGCTGTGTGTTTCTTCAGTGATATTTTTATCCACAAGTCAAGCAACTCTAGTAAGTACTTAGCTGTTAGACTGTCAAGTTAGAAAAGCAAACGTGCCACAGGAGATACGCATACGACAGCAGCTTAATTTTCATAGTGTTTTCCTCTACTGTGCTGTTGCTGACTCAATATGCTACAGTGCTGTCAAGAGCAATTGCATAAAGTTGTTGGGTTTTTTTTGGTTTTTTTGTTTTCTTTGTGAGGTACACGTTGAAATTGTGATTGCTGATACAGCAGATGTAGTACTGCTTCTAAAAAACCCCATAAAATACATTAATAAGAGTTAGGATGGAATATACCTCTCTGAACCCTCAGTATTTCCGAAAACATTAGGAAACGTGTTAGGGAAGCCCTTGGGCAAGCCATCCTTTTTACATATATATAGAACCTGGAATGGGTCTGTTTCCTTTATTCCTTTAGTCCTCTTTCCACACAAACCTGTACCTGTTTGCTTCTTCACAAATTATTTTACTTCACTGGGAAGTTTGCTGCAGGATTTAACAGGCTGTGAGTTGGATGTGTTTTTCCTCGTTTCTCCCCACGTCTTCCTTACACCTTTATAAAGTTGGCATGGCTAGCTGACTGCCAGAGTGGTGGATGAATGCTCCTTAGGTTCAGAAAAACTGAGGGCCCTCACAGCAAGGGGAGCCTCTATTTAGTTTGAGTCACAGTTTGATCAAGCTCGCTGCTTTCAGTGCTTTTTAAGAAAAAAAGCTTGCAGTCAAAAACATGGTGCTGTTGGCATCGTTTCTGTATATATGAGGTGGCAGCAGTGATTAAACAAACATGACTTTAAAGCGTGGCTGGGTTCTGAAAACCGACTTGTAAATTAACGCCTTCACTGACTGTTTGCTCCATATGTGTATGAAGACGTGCAGTATAATAGATAGAAGAGACAAAAATATGATTATTCCTAGTCCTGTCAGCAGTAGAGTAAGCTGGCTACTCTTTCTCCCTAAGCACGGTGGGAATTGTTGTATGAGTTACAAGGCTGATGATTCCTACCTGTGTTAACCCTCACGACCTCACGTAGCAGAGGGCTCTGCTAATTAAAGGACTGATATGTTTGGGCTTAAACAAGCTTTATGACAACAGTGTGCATGGAAGTGAGAACAATGCTTCTCTGGTATTGTGGGTTTTCTTTTAAAATAGGTTATAGATTTCATTTTTTTATTTCTTAATAACAGCTGTACATTTACTGCTGTATCTTTTAGCCACTAGCAGTTCTGCAGAAAAACAGAGAATGGATACAAATATATTTGTGTGTAAATCAAAAAGCGTGAAATGGAAAACGTCACTGTTGGCTGTATACACACAGTCAATTTTTCACAAAACACACTTGCAACCATCAATAATTTTATTTTTGGAGTGAGTTTCAGGTAGAGGTGATGTCTTTTGTGGTGGGCACTTACAGTTTCACATCTGAACTAGTATCCAAAGTTATGCTTTAAAAAACTTTCACCTGACATAAGTAGCGTGGAGGTGATTGCTGACTGCTAAAGCTTGTTATTTGTCAATCAGCCAGCACATAGGAGAAATTGTACTTATATTGCTGCTGCAAACTCTAGGGATCAGGATATCCACCATGTACATATATGAAATGAAGCATCAAGACCAGTGGCTTAGCAATTGTTATGTTTCAGACCTGGGAAATATATTTTGGGATTTCATTAAAAATAGGTAATTTTAAAGCTAGATGCCAGTTTGTAGCCTGGCCTTTCTATTTTGAGAAACTGCTAGGGATGATAGCAATTCTTGCTGAAGTTTGATTCTTTGCTGTTGCTAATGATTATGCTATTGTTATTTATGCCTGTAAATGAAGATTTTAAAGATGAAAAGAGATGAAGCTTCAGAGGCAGCTTCTGGGACTCCATCCTCAGAGGAGTAAATCTGAGCTTGGGGGCGGGTCTTGGCAGGACCCCGCTGTTCCTCTCACGGGTTTCTCTCTCAATTGGTTTGCTTTTCAAAGGAGACAACTGTATATATTACACTAATTAATATATTTTAACAAGAGGAACAGTATTCCCACTAGTTCCCCTAAGTTAAAGCCCTTCATGGTAACCTTGAACAAAAGAAATGCTGTAAATGTTTTTATTACAAGTGATTTTGTGGGGATTTTATGTGATTCTCTTTACCTCCCTTTCTCTTAAAAGTGAGATTAACGTTTCTGCAAGAGAAGGCCTCCGTTTGGCCTCATTAAGTTTGCTTTTTGCCCTTGGTAGCCCTGTGGTGATGGGAAAGCTGTCGGTAGTCTTTGGGGGATTTGTTAGTGTGAAGGGGAAAAGAGGAAATGCCTTTGTGATCTAGATTCATTCAAATGGGAGGGTGGCTGTTTCTCTTCTATGAAAGTGCAAAGGCGCATAAAAATTGTTTGAATGTGTCAGTTAGGGGGCTGATTTTTGTAACCAGTGGATTATAGCCTACCTTAAGATTTAAGCAGTTCAGCTGCTTAAACAAATTCTATAAAGGCATATCTTAAACCAGCGCTTGTTATTATAAATGGTCTTAGAAATGTGAGTCTAATATAAGAGAATTCTCAATTATGTTTTAACAGTTGTGAAAAGATGAGTAATGATTTTCATTAAATTGCCTTGAGAGGGTTTTGTGAGTGTCAGCAGTTTTCGTGTGGTTTCGGTGTTGGTTTTGTTTTGTTTTTCTTTTAATACAGAGAACAAGAATGTTGTTGATACTGAATGAATTCTAAAGAATTCAGCAGTTGCTTGTCACTTAAAAGTGAAACAGTTTGTCACATCATAGCTGTGCACCACAAAGGAAACTCATATGTCATCAGTAACATTTCGGGTATAGGAGATCTTGGTGGGTGTCTCTACACCAGCTCCTAATCCCAGTAAGTATAATTGGCAACAAGCTGCTGCTGAGAGAAGTTTTGATAGAACAGTCCTAACTGCTTGGAAAGGTAGGAATATCTTAGTATAGAGATGGTGTATTTCCAAACACAGTACTAAATTCAGTTTGGGTTACTGGGCAGGTCTCAAGGTGGTATTTCCTATGCAGGAGAGACTACAACAGCGATTAACCAGTGATTTACTGGTGGAGTCTAATGTATAGTGTATTTATTCCTTTTAGTAGTACCACAGTGCTTAGGGACTCTGCTGAAGACCAAGATTTTGTTGCCCCAAGTATTGTACAAAGGAAATGGGAAGGGGGGTGAAGGGAAAGGCAGTCCCTGTTCCTGACAGTTTGCAATCAGTGTGAAGGGAGAAAGTTCAGTGCAGGCTCCTGTGGAATTCAAGAGAGATAACGAGGAAGCTTTGCTGATCTTTGAAAATGTCCTGTAAAATGGCTAGGACAGAACTCCTTTAAAAAATATTGTTTGAAAAACTAGAAATAATAAAAGCAGGCTGACACTGCTGTTTGCTGTTTTGGCATCAAAACTGGTGTTTTGGTGATGAGATTATTTGGAATGTAGAATAACTTGATTGGTAAGCATTGATCTGTTAGAGAAAGAAGGACCAATAGAGAGATGGAGAGACAGGACACTTAGGGATAGAATTCCCTACAGGTCTTCATATCTGCCTTGAATCCAAGATTGTGTCCAGCCTGTATTCCTGAGTGACCAAGATTTTATGTACTGCTTTTGGATTTAGAGATAAGGAGAGAAGTCTTGTGAGGGGAGGATCAGGATGCCTGTTTCAGTATGGAATTATCCATTTTGGTCTCCCTGTTGAACTGGAAAAGCTGGAGACAACTTAGAGGATATTCATGGAGGTAGAAGTAGTAAGAACCAAAGAAAGAAAACAGAGGCTTCCTCAGCCAGCCTGGTTTAAGGTGATAAAAATCTTTGATCTTGCTCTTGAAAGTTGTCTGTCTGTAGTAGATGGGCACTTTACCAAGTTTCAGGGTTTAGTTTGTACAAGCTCTTGTGTTTTTCTAATACTCACGTATTTTAACTGGTTTTGATAAAGTTACTATTTTCTGTATCGTTCCTAATTCTTCTAAAATGCTGCATGGCCAATCATTTTAATGAAAGTAGGAGAACTGAAATTTTAATTAGCAGGAGCAGGTTAGATTTCTGAAGCTGGTTTGGAGCCGCCTTCTTACTGAGTTAATTGAAAGGTGCAGTAAGTGCTGAAATCAATGTAAGTGCAAGTCCCTGCTATGACTGTATGTGTCAAACACTTGCCTTATGAAAACACACACACCTCAAGAGTTTGTTAAGCCAGGGCCAAGATGTAAGAGGCAAGTATCTATTTTTTTCACTGACTATATGGAAAACACACTCACAGTTACCCTTAGCAGTCTCATGCATGGCTGAAAATTGCTCTTCCATTGGCAGTGATACTTTGCCTGTAGCACAGCTCAGTTGTACCAGACTTAGTGACAGAATCATCAAGCCAGGAGCATCTAGTCTAGACTCTTGAGGTTTTTTTTCACTCTTTCACTTCCAAAATATTAAATTGGTCAATGGTTTGTGAAGACAAACAAAAAGTAGCTGCACAGATACAACATGTTAGGACTTAAAATTCTGGCTATCTAGATCAGGTACTATCATGTAACCAAGCTCTGCTGAAATGAGTAAATCTCAGACCTCTTCATCCTGGTGACATTGTTCAAATTGAAAATGTCACAAATGTTACCATCTGAGCATAATGCATGAACATGGTGCTTTAATTACATTTCTTAAAAAATGAGTTTACAAATGATCAGATTTACTTGGAATTGCGATGAAGTCCTATTGCTGTTTGAAACCAAAATGTATAATCAGTTTGTTTGCTGAATATTTACACATCCTTAATGCAACAGACAACGTGATTTGTTCTGAAACAATAGAAGACATTTATAATTTGAAGATTGAATGTGCTTCAAGGTCCAAGACACAGTGAGGCATAGGCACGTGACTTCAAACTAGTATTTCAAGGCCAGATTCTGCAGAGCAGTTGCAGAATAAGAAAGCTCTGAGTTTGGGGCTTTTTCTGTTTCTTTAGGGGTACAAATATAGCTGAACTTTACTGTGAAACTGCATTCACTTACTCATTAAATTTGAACTGTAGAGTTCTCAGAGTAGGTAGAATAAGAGGATTTGAGAAAACACCCCCTGCAGATTTCAGATCCTGCTTTTATTGCATGCAGTATTAAAAGCCTCTAAAAAGCACTTCTTGTATGAGAATGAAGTTGCTCTAAGACCTTTTGTGAAGTTGCATTTCAGTATGTTGTGCTTTTTTCCTGTCTGGGAACTTTCTGACAGTTTAAGCTCACAAATCTTAGTCTAAGAGTTTAGCAAACCTTCTTTGGTGAGGAATGTGATATGATTTCTGAGACGAGTTTGTGACAATCTGAGCCAATATGTATTTTCATCATAATATGATATTTGCAGCTGAGGTTTTTTGTTTGTTCAAGCTGAAGTTTGAATCCATACTCTGTGATTGGACCCTGGCAGATTTATTTACCTCGATCCAAAACAAATCAGCACAATTACAAGAGTCTGACATTATAAAAAAAACCTAACTGCCCAAAATGAATGCATAATTTCTAGAAAGTGCTGCTGGCATTTTGTTACACCTAAAAGGTGTGGTAGCTTCTGATGTTATGATGGGAAAATTTTTATGAGTTTGCTTTACAAGAATGTTTTAATCTTCCTGAGAGAAGTCTGTCTAAGAGTTTTTTCATTCTGTGAGGTGAGAAGTTGATGTTAGCAGTAGGGGTAGTAGGAGAGGCTGTTGTAAACACAGTCTAACAAATGAAGAGAAGCAAAAGGGGGAAAGATTGTGACAATGACTTCTCTCATGATTTGTGAATGTTCACATTCTGCTTCGTCACATTCAAAATCAATCATGATAGTAAGCAAGTTTAAAATGCTGTGAAATTTCTAAATGTTGACTTGTTTTCCTATGTGTAATAGCAATTCTAATGAAAGGCTCATCACGTATTTCTCATACCTCTTGAAATGTCTCGGAAAATCAGGTGTCTTTGAACACGTTCCTCCACAACTTGTGTGTTTGCTTTAAAACATATATATTGCAGGAAAACTGTTTGCCTTTTTATTTCACTCTGATGCAAGTGAAGGAAGGTGCTGTGAAAGTACCCGACTGCAAGCAGCCTCTGCTAACGTGGTTACCTTAACAGAATGATGCCCTTGAATCGTGTTGCAGTGATCCAGGCATGTTCCACGGAGCACAATTTCTCTGGTCCCAGTTCTGGAACTGCTCTTCCTCAAAAGTAAGATGTGTTAAGGATAAGTCCCCGCACGTGTGTGTTTTGTGCCATGGGGTTACTAAACTTGAAACTGTTTCTAGATAGGTGTGCTACTGGTGAATGGGAAGGAAAATTTGTATTCCTATATGCAATTCCAGATAAAACTCACAGGCTGTAAAACCTACCAACAAGCAGGCATTCTGCATGCCTGATCTGGTGTCATCGCTGCCTGATGCACTAGTTTGTGCCTCATACAGAATATTAATTCCAGTATTAACTCAGGTGCATGGATTTCACAGGCATGTATCTCTTTTTCCAGTCTAAGGGTTGTTTTTCTGAGAAATGATGAAAAAGTGGGCAAATGTGCCTCTGTTCAGCCAAATTTATCCGTAATAGGCTTTTGGCTGGAAAGTAAAATATGTCAAAGTCAAATCTTGTCTACAATTATGGGTGTGATTGGGTGTGCAAATGAGGACACGTAAAGTTAAGAGGGGGGAGGATAAAATCATAGTACCCACTTAATAGAAAAAAAAAAAATCTATACTAAATAAAACTTTTTTTTCTCAATTTGCCCATAACTACTCTTACCACTGGCCCTAGTGCTGTTATTGAATGACATGATTTCAGAAGATCACCAAGTTATCTGATTTTTCAGAAATGCTCAAAAATCAAGAGATATACCTTTTTGTCTGTGTATCTGGTGAAGAATAGTTTGTTATTCCTCCAAAGTTATGTGAACTTTGGAGGGGAAAAGAAGTCCATTACTGGCAGGATTTTTTTGGAACGTCATGTGTATACTCTAAGTGGATTTGCTGTGATTCTTATTGCCCGTACTAATGTGATAGCTTTTCTACTGGTTCCAGATGTGTAAAACACAATATGGGGTGGAAGGAGGAAAAAGTATAATGAAAAACTTCTGGATTTCCATATCATAGACAATTGCTGTAATTTTGCAGAGAAAGCTTGTGGAAGTTCATATGATATTTAATGGAAATGCAGTTATTTGATTAGATCTCCTCAAGGAATATAAAGGAAAAAAACCAGCTAATTCTGGACCCTCCAGATGGCCCATATGAGTGCTACTAGACAGTCTGCCCATAAAAAAATAACTTGCTCTATATATGAAAAGGAAGAGGTTGTAGGCCAGAAATTGTACTTTAGGTAGAAATGTATCTGAAAGGATTCCTGAACTATGAAACCATAGAGAAAATTGATGGCAGTCACTTTCCTTCCCTCCATGCCCAGTTCTCCTTGTGAAACCAGAGCTCGCTGGACTCTACTTTAATACATTAATAATTATCTTAATTCTTCTCTGGTTGCTTGTCCCTGATAACGGCTAATTATTCCTGATGCACAGAAAGGTGCAACCATTTCTGCTGTCATCTCTGTATCTCTAACGTTGGGTTATTGCCTTGTGTGTCACAGGATTAATCTGTTACTTTACTAGAGTCTAAAGATTTAGCCAGATACACACACTTGAGGAGTACTGTTGGTCAGTAGTTTAAATATTTAGATTAACCTGTGCCTCCTTGAAAAGCAGGACAAACTCATCGGTTTCCACATAGGTCAGGCTAATGTCAAGAAAATTCAAAGGTAGATTTCCCGAAAATAAAAGCTGACCTGAATAGAAGCAGCTAAAAGACTCTGTCAGCCATGTGGAAAGTTAGGAAAAAAAGACTTTTAAAAAAACTTATGATCCCTGAGAGCCATGTGCTTTCTTTCCTCGTCTTTGAAGAGAGATTTACCTAGGTTTTAGGTTAAGTTTTAATACAAGATGTAGATGCACAAAATCTCTTGTATGAATGAAGTCCTCAGCTTGTTTATTCCTGTAAAATCATAACTATAGAATCAAGTTAGCTACTGCATTTATGTTTTATTTTGTGGGTTAATACTTCATATTAATAATTTGGGAATGGTATGAAAGTGTCTTTTTGATCTGTATAACTGCAGATGCATGTTAATAGCTTTAAAATGCTAAACCAGGACTTGGAAGTGTTCTTAATGGTAGAGTTGATTTCCTTTTTAATTGCATTTCAGACAGAGTTAAAAAGTTTGTCTTTGAATTTAATTGTGAGACAGCTTTCAAATTAAGTTTGAAAAAAAAAGTCATTCTTAAGAGTCCTGTCGTCTGTCATTTCATCATCCTTTAGGCAAAGGAGGCTGGCTTAGTGGCACAAGTCTTTATATTGGATTGAAAGGGGGTAGTGCAGAAAAAAAACCAAACCCAAGTGGTCTATGAAAAAAATTACAGTAAAGGGTATAAAGCTGAAAAAGTTACTTAGAAAATAATTTGCCTGTAAATGAGATGCTTTTTATCTTGAAATATGTGTGTCCTGAGATGTTTCAGTGATCAAACAGGCTTTCAAAATACTTTATCCTGGCAAATGAAGGAGCTGGATACAGGTTGCCTCTCAGATCAGTTTAGGTGAGAGGGTTCTTGCCTTTACTTTGAGAAATAAGAGAGGCTTCTCAGGTAATCCTTTCATCACTTCAGACACATTATTATTCTAACTTTCTTGGATAGTCTGTGTGCTCTTAAAACTGAGTCTTTGGAAATAATATGTAGTTTTAATAAATTCTTAATGATGTAGCATAGAGTAAAATAACCATCGTTTGTCTTCATTAGCATTCTGTGTGTTAAGCATGAATTTTCACTGTATTGACTAACATGACTTCAGGGAATTTCCTTTATACTTGTTGGTTTTACACTTCAAAAGTGATAGGAATCCCAAAACTGTTTCAGGAAGCAAGTTGACTGTCAGCATCCTCTCCATAGTGGAGAAATTAGGCTCTTTGTTGTAAGAGATGGTGTGAGCATGCAGAGGATAGGGGAGACAAAACAAAATTTGAAAATATCTCTTAATGGTTTAATAGGTTTTGAGATGTATGGTTTCTCTCTAAGTTTTTGTAGAAAAAAGCTTTAGGGATGTGGTTAAAGGAGGTTATGTTGGTATGATCAGGTCCTTTACTTTGCAAATGTGACATTTTAACCCTTAAAATGAAAAAAAAAATCCTCCTACAAAAAAGATATCTAATGCAGCAATTAACAAACAGGTGTTTACTTTCCCAAAAATTTAAGTTCACTTTGTTAACCCTCTCTTTTGTTTTCTTTCTATAAGCTTTATGTGAGATGGAAAAGATGTAGCTTGTTGCATAAGCTCTTAATGAAAATAATTTTCAGATCAGATTCCTGGCCCTTGCAGAAAAACTGCTACAGAGAAAAACAGACTTCAAATGTTGAAAGGAAATGGGAAGTCTGTACCATGAAGGAATGAAACTGTTTAAGTCCTCAAAGGGCACTTAAAGACACTCTCTAAATCACCAGAAAAACAAAAGTCATTCTTTGGATCGTGTGGTTTGTGGGATTCTGAATTTCAGGTGTCACTGCTCAGGGTCTCGAGTGGGAAGACTGACTGCTTTTAGGAAATGAAAAAAAAAATAAAATTTATTCTATAGTTAGACCTCAAGGACTGAACGAATCCCTTTATTAAAAGAAAGAACAGTAGCCAGTGATTGTGTATATTTGGTGATTCCGGAAGCCCAAAGTATGCTTTATAGTACATTATTAATAAATCAATTTGCATCAGTTTAAAGAGCACCAAACAGAGCCATCTAGACAGTAATGTATCATATTTATTCTGGCATTGTTTTAGAGCACTGACCTATAATTTTTTTTTTTCGTGGGAAGGAGAATTGAGGAGAAAATAATTAACCAGGACAGTCATTATCAAGGCTGTCATCTGATTAATGCTGAATTATCAAACATGTCAATATTTGAGGTCACATCTTCCCTTTCAGAGAGGAAAAGCATCCAAAAGTCCAGTAAATTTTTGGAAGGATAAATGAGGAGAAATAGTTTATTTTAGATGTTTAGTTTGAAAATTTTAATTGGAGTAATTGATTGTAGAATATATATATATATAAAGATTCAAGAATGGCTTAAGAAAAGCTGGACTGAAAATGAAATAATGTTTTTCATGCAAATGCATGCAGGGAAGCCATTTATTGCTGACTTTTGCAAGACAGTTACTGGGATGGAGAGACAAAAGAGCTCCTGTGGTACTGGGTATGGCTGCAAGTATGTTTATTTCCATGCTCCAAAAGTGCCATAAATTTATTGCAGGCTTAGTGGGGTTTTGTGTGACCTTTTCTTGAGTTCTGTAGCAGGAAGGACTTGGAGGTTTTTCATAACTATATATATGTGGGTTCTCCTTCTCTTCAGCTTTCTCTTTCACCTTTTGCTCTCTAATCTTCTGTTTGCACGCCTTTTTATGTAATGGGAGTTGTAGAAACAATTGCTGCAGAAGAATATTACTTGATGTACTTGGTTTTTGAAAAGTGATGCTTAAAAAATACTGATAAATACAAAAATACTTATCAAATTTTTATTTTTATCAAATATCAGAAATATTGATGTTCTGCTGTTTTGGCTGAAGCAGAATTACAGAGCAGGAGAGGAAAGTGAGAGTGTGACAATGCATACACAGGTTTGTGAATTAGCTTGGTATTTTCCACTCAAGTCCCTTTGATGGAGTTTGTTTTCCCAGTTTTTTCCAGGAATCCAGGCAAAGCAGCCATTTTATGGTTTGTATTTAGGACAGGTTATTAAACTAGTCAAGCTGGTTCCTCTTTTCACACACAGCCAGACATCTGTCACGTCTCCCTTGAGAGCATATTTTGGAAAGCGTTTTCCACAGGGATCTTTGTGCCTCCTGAAACCACTTAATAGTCATTTTGCCAATGATGAGCAAACCCGTGGCCATCTTTGGTAAGGATGTGAGGATTTCCCTGTGGACATATGCAAACCTACCCGTTAGTGCACGTCACCTTAATAATAACTGCAGTGATTTCTGGGTATAGGCATCGGGGAAACCTCCACACTTACGAAAAAATTCTTGTCTTTGCCTTGGTCATAAGCTGTTAATAGATTTGTAGCTGTTGCTGTGCAGAAGTAAAGCACCTGCTGGTAAAAATACTGGCTAGAAATGAGAATGAAGACAAGCATTAAGCCCTGGAGGGTTTGTGAGTTGATGGCGCTTTATGTTAGCGAGCTCTACGCATGGCACTCTTCCTTGGCTGTTGTCTTACAGGGAAAGCAGACTCATGGCATGTGTGAGAAGTGTGTTGTAAAGACATATGGTGTCCCACCCAGGTGCTTTGGAGCAGTGATGGTGTTTTTACACAGTGTGATATGCTTGAGAGAAAAAGCAAGACTGGGTTAGTAACACTCAAAGCTTGTTGCCTGTGTTTGTTACTCTCTGTTTGCAGAACTGGAAGCAGCTCAAAGGAGGGTAATTCAAGAATTGAAAGGAATAAATGCTACTTTGTGATTTTATTTTATGTAAAAATGTGTTTTGGGGAGCGGTATGTTAAGGTACTGTGGAAGCAAAGTAGAATTGTTACAGTAAAGAAGACTTAGGAGCCCAACAGGTACCTAAGAATATAAATTATTGGTATTGATGTAGCTGTCTGGGGGCAAGAGCTGAGTTATTTCTGTTGCACTTACACTTACTTCAACAACAGTTGCAAAGTATCTCCTCATGTAAATTAGACAATAATCAACTTTATTATGACTGTCTGGGAACATACAGGAGACTGAAATCTGGGGATAACACCAAGGTGCAAGCAATATTTTGTTATATTTATATATTTATAGTTGTTTGTTTTCAAGGAAGGAACAGTCTCCAAAGAAGCGTGATAAAGAGAATGCAATAATTATATTTTATTTTGCAGTCAAGGTGGGTTTTTTGGTTTTGTTTGTTTGGGCTTTTTAGTTGTTTGGGTTTTTTAGGTTTTTTTTTAAATTTTAATTTTTACATTTTATAGTTGTAGAAAAGGTGAACAGGCAATTTGACTGTATTTGTGGAGCATATTGCATAAGTTTGCGTATTTCTTTTACATGGTGATTAATTGAAATTTAGATTTTGTCTTGAGCAGTCTACTGTACTAAACAGTGTGTACAGGACAGTGCAAAGATATTTTCAACACCTGCACTTCAAAGCCCATAAAATTACAAGATTAATTTTGTTTAATTTTGGTAATTAATATTGAGTCAAAGGTAGAGATCAATTTTTGTGTGCTTCTAGATGGCAGGATAAAAGTGATGCTTCACTTGACATGGAATGGTTTGTCTGACTAGACGCCAAATACTTCGTTTTGGACACTCTGTGTCCGAGTGAATAAAAATGGAGATTTGAACTGCTGAGAAGGCATCTCCTTTCACCTGATAGCTTGGGCTTTGTTTTAACTGCCCTGGAAGTGCTAGGTGGAGCCCAGGTTTCCCACGAATCCAGTGCTCTGGCTGAGGTATTGGGTACAGAGGGAACAATTCCAACCTCTGAGGGACGTTTTGTGACACTAGCTTTTAGTTTATTTTTTCCTAGATGAAATTAGTCAGTGAATTGGACCTGGATTCATTAATCCTTTGAAGCTGGCTGAAGCCATATTTATTGAAGAAAAGCCTGCCTGCTTGAGCCAAATGCCTTGTCTTGATTGCAAATGGAGAAAAAATAAGAATAGCTCTATGAAATAGTGACAAATTTGTAAGATCCACTTCAGCACTGCTGCCATCCTGTTAGGAGGGGGAATAGAATTGAACAGCCTCTTATCTAAGTTTCCCACACAAATTCTCTGGTGTAGCACGCGGTGTATCTAATGCTGAAAGCACTGTACTGTTGAGAGCTAATTTTCTTTATTTAGATTCAATAGTTTGCTTATCCTGCTACAGCTGATAACTTTATACAGAGACGAGAGGTTTGATAAACAGAAAAGTAAATATTTTAAATCCCATGGATATGGGAATGACTGTATTGCTCTGTTTCATGTTAGTAGAGTACTGGAGAATTTACTGTGTTTTTGAAGTAAGTACACTCAGAGTTTGCAGTTGTAATCCATGGAGTTGTGTCTGTGTGCTCATGGGCATACATGTAGGGCATAAGCTTTATTCCTCTTTTTCACACACTGTGTGCTAGGATCAGATTCCCAGCTAAAAGCAGCTAAAATGTGTCCAACTTCAATAGTGCTGTACTGATTGCAGTCAGCTGAACTTCTCTCCGACATCACTGGCTATTTAGCTCATGTTCCCCTAGCAGGGTCGTTGAAGGTTACTTTTTGATTAATGCTGCTTACAAGAGCTGATGTGCAGCTGTTAGTTTTTTATGAATGCGTGCAGCACCGGAGTGCGTGCCCCTGGAGCCGTGTAGAAAATGCGAGTTTTTCCGTGAGAGGAGAAGAGGCCTCGTTACATCACAGAGCCAGACACATCCATGATGTAATGCCTTAGTCCTCCTAGTGCTGTGAAGATCATATGTGTTTCTGTTCTTCTGCCTTCATCTGAAGTTAATATACGGACTTTCCCAGCCTTTGATCTGTAGTGAAGTGCGCATTCTCTTCTGCTCGTTCAGTGAGAATCCAGGCTAACTTCAGGGAATTCTGGGCAGAACTAGGAGCAGATGCCTGTTTTTTTCTCTGGAACTGCAGTACGTCATCACCTCACCTAAGAATGGGGACAGGTGTTGCAATTTTGAGAGAGAATCCTAGAAGAAGGAGAGATGGAGCACCAAAAACATCCCATAACTGTCAGTAGACAGAATTTCCAGTCTTTCAGTAGGAACAGAATGGCTTTACTCTTGTGACTGCGTCTGGCTGTATTTTTAGGTGGAAAATTCTGTAATGTTTATACCTTATCACAGACCACTTCTGTGGTTCCATTACAAGAGTAAGGCTGTAGATAAACTTTTCACCTTGAGCACCTAACATGAAGCACGCCTCTCTGTATTTGGACACTTGTGTGAGCAGAGTGTTCCTTTTGACTTCAAAGGAAAAATGTATCTTTTGATGTGTACTTAGATGCCTAAGTGTAAAAACTTTGGCATCCAAAGTTTTTAAAGAATTGTCAATGTCAGTGTAGCACATATATCTATACCTATGTATTTATTTGCATATAGGAACAAAAAAGTTCTACTTTCCAGAACATGCCTAAGCAGGTTGAAGGCTGAAGTCAGAGTAATTGAGTGTGGGAAGATAAAACTCCAGATTCTTTTATGAGCAGTGTAATCTCTTACAGGGACATGAGAAAGTTCTTTTTCATGGGAGGAGTCAAAAGAAAATGCACGCATTCTTGATGTTGAAAGCCTGCTTGTGCGTTTCATGTTGACCTCTTTCAAGAACAGTGTATCCATATATAAAGGAATGCAATGCTGACAAGTTTAATAAAGTTTGTCTGAAGTGCTCTAAAAGAAGCAGTTAGAGGGGGAAAATTGAGATGCAGGATCTACTTTTTCCTCACAAATACCTTTCTGAAATTTTGTTTTCTGTCTCCCGTTGGATATAAGTTAAGGTGATTCCCCATCCTGCTCTTATTTAATTTGACAGCATAAAACTTGTGCAATAAATTCTGTTGCAGTGAATTCCATTGGACCCAGCCCTGGAAATGCTTGTATTGGATGTTTTCTGGATGGCATCTTGATTAAATTTAATAAATCATTTCCTCTGCTGTAGCTAAAAACTGAGACATCTCTGGAGAATGATGTCTGAAAGGTGCTTTTATTTTGCAATCCTTTCCAATGTGGCAGTACAGTGTTGCCATAGCTTTTTTCATCAGTTATACAGAATGTATTTTTATCTGGTATCTCTCACCTGGTCAAAAAATTGAATTGAATGGAAAATGTAAAGGTTAGGTAAAGAAGTCCAATTGTGGCATATAAGTCTACCACAAAATACATATTCTGTCAAATCCAGACAAGTAACCACTTGGAGAAACAGTTGAATTCTTCTGTTTTAATCTTGTTAAAGTGCTTTTGATGTTTAATTATGGTTGAAGCATTGAGTATTGCTAATAGTTTAAGATTACTGCTATACTCCAGAATGTGAAACTACTTTGAAAAAGTACTCTGTTACATTACATACAGTATGTAATTTTGCACTCGTCTTCCATCCTGATATAAAATGGGAAAATGGAATTCAATTATCATATGAAAAAAGGCAAGATTTGATATAGCAATATGTCCAGAAGATATTTTATTCTTAACTAAACCATTTCATTTGGAAGAGACCTACTGTGACTGTCTAGTTTAACTGCCTGACCACTTCAGGACTACTCACAGGAGATGCCTTCCAGCCCTTTCACCAGCTTTGGCGCCCTTCTCTGGATGCATTTGAATATCTTTGCATCTTTCTTGGATGGTGGGGCCCAGAAATGCACGTAGTGCTCCAGGGGAGGCCTCACTGATGCTGAGGACAGTGGGATGGTCACCTCTCCTGACTGGCTGGTGCTGCTGTGTTTGATGCACACAGGATGGGGTTTGCCCTCTGGGCTTTCAGGACACGCTGTTGACTCACGTTGGTGCTGCTGTCAACCAGCACCCCCAGATCCCTTTCTGCAGGACTGATCTTCAGCCACTCCTCTCCCAGTTTATACTTGTGCCTGGCATTACTCTGCCCTAGATGCAGAATCAGCCTTTAAAAAAAAAAAATTATTTAAAAATTTTATGCCATTTAATTCTCCAATTTATTTAGATCCCTCTGCAAAACTTCTCATCCATCGAAGAGCCAACAGCAGATCCCAATGTGGTGTGATCAACAAACTAACTAATGGTGCCTTCAACTCCTGTGTCTAGATCTTTGATAAAAATATTGAACGGATCGTGTCCTTGGAATTTAGCCCTTGTGAGCATTGCTGGTGACTGGTCACCAGCCAGATGTTAGCTCCAATTATCAGGTGTTGATATAACTACATGTTAATGAGAAACTGTTTGTCAAACTATTTTTGATCTGTGCAGCCCAGCACCTCTGCTCGCCTGTCCAGTTCTGATTGCTAAGGAAGTCTTTTTTTAGTGGACTTCTTCTCTTTTGCACTATTTTACAAGGGCTAGCATTGGCCAATAGCATGATGGAAAGGCTTCATTAAGCTCATGTTCCCCTAAAGATTATCTGAAAGTCCTTTTGCTACCATGCTTGTGTTTCCTCTCCTATTCTAGAAACAATTGTATCCTGATGAAGTGATACTTCTAGGTTTGGTAGGAAGATCACTTGACTTATATTGTGCTTAACGGAGCATAAGAAAAAGGTCAGGAAAGATAAGGGGGAGCAGTTGGCCTGTCTATGCTTTTAGAGAAGGGCAAAAGTAGTTTTCCTGATATTTAACCAAAATTGAATTTTTTTCAGTATGTATCACCATGGTGACAGGTGCAATAGTGATGATAATGGTAATAGTAAATATCCAAAGTCTGAGTCACAGTGTGTTTTATAAAATAGACATATTTCTTTACTTGAACGAGTAGAAGTGCTCTTACATATATCTATATAGAGAGATACATATATATCTATATAGAGAGATACACTCCCATGTTCCAGGACTAGTTTAAGGCATGGTGAGGGTATCCTCTCTCTCTCTCTCTCTCTCCTTCTCGTGGTAGTGCAGTGGGGAAGAGGAGGGAGCCAGGCATTCCGGAGGTTTGCACCCTGCTTTAATGAGTTTTTGGCTGTGAGCACGGGGACTTGGCACAGTGTACCCACCTCGCCTCTTGCATTCACTGGGTCACGGAGCTGCTTTGCACCTTCCAGCCGTGGAATCGCAGCTTCCCTGCTCTGCCCATAGGCACTGGCCTGCCTCCACCCTGGACACCTCACAGGGAGCTAGGAAGCTGTGTCTGGAGAAGGGAGTTTCTGTTCCTGAGGTTGCTGGGAGAAGAGGAAAGATGACAGTTAGTCCTGCTGTGGGGAAAAAAAAAAATAAATGAAAGAAAATAACTTGGAAGCTTAAAAAAACCCAACCAAATCGTTTTCAAATCTGTAGCTGTGCAGAGTTGAAATTGCACTTCAATTCCTACATGACAAATGGCAGCCTGAGTACAGTTTTCCTGCAGAATGGCTTTAGTAAGAACTGTGAATTGTCAGTATTAGCACCTGTAGTTCTTTGGCTACTCTGAGTAAGTAATAACCCAGAGGAATTGTATGTGAGATCTCGGGAGATCACAGGATCTCAATCTGCAGCCTAGATCTTTCATGCATGGGAGGATTTTTTTTTAATCTCCTACATTGGTAAGAAGATACATTTTCTTTTCTAAGATCATGGGAGACTTGAAATAAATAACCCATTGCAAGTTTTTCAATGGTCTTTTTTCCTAATGTACGTTCAGAAGGGCTTTGATGTATGCTTCATCCGTAATTCAAATATTATTTATTTCAATGTGTGCATTGAGTTTTTATGTTGTAGTGTGATGCTTGTCCAAATAGTCCCCATCAGAAAACCAGAATTCTTATCTCTCCAAGAAATCAATCACATTTTAATTTTTTTAAAAAAATATGTACAACTATCTGGTTATCAATTGAAGGCACAGAAATATCATTACAGAAGTTTTAAGTAAAGCAGAACACAATCTAAGTTGTTCTCCTTTCATGACTGGCATAGATCATGCTGATAGAAGTCTTTTAAGGAAGATGTGTTTTCCAGAATGACACTTTTTTTTTTTTTCCCCCCAGAATTTCCCAGGGTCATATGGTAACTCTTTACAGTTTCTCTTATCTCACCCTCAATTTGCAAGGATCTGAAACAATGTCAGGTTTGGTTTTTTTTTTTTTCCTCCCATAGTGAAAATGCATAACGGTAACAGCTTGCAACACTCCTAGCATTCATTCACTTCACTGCTGTCCGATAGTTGAATTGGGAATGACAGAGACAAACTTACGTGTTTTTTAATTCTTTCCTGGGGCTGAAGATGTTGAACAGGAAGAATATTAAATGTCAGATTATCACTCCACACAAATGGGAGTGATGTCAGTGAAATCAAAGCATTGATTTCCACCTGCTGAGTGTATTTCCCTAGTGTCTGTACTGTGAAAAGAAGGGAATCAGTTTCTCCACGACCGGTGACTAGTTCTTAGAATGCATTTGAATTTGCAGTTTTCGGAAGGGAAATTTCTGTCTGACAATAAACTAATTCTCAATGGTCTTTCCATTGTCACAAAAAGTGTGATTGTTTGGGACTAACCTCTAGAGCCATTGCTTAATCAAGTTTGGATGCAATTTTGTGAAGAGTTTCATAGGATGTTAGTTATTAGTATCCTCTGACTATCTGAGTTTATGAAATGTACAGGTCCAGTGGGCAGTGATGACTGTTGGCAGAGGCTTTTAAAAACATCTGAGAAGTTACAGCTGTACTGGGAGTCTTAAATCTCAGTTAAAAGTGCTCTTCTAGCCTCAATTTTTTGACATTTAGAGGAATACAGATCTGTTTTTGAAAGAAAATTGGTTTTATATGTCTCTTATGTAACATATTGTAGCATTGTACTAAACCATTTTTTGTCAATAACAAAAAATTTTGCCAGTTACATATATACATCAGGTAGCACTCTGACAAGATGAAAAGTGGGTGCCATGCCAGAAGTTCAGACTCTTTGAAAAGGCTAATCCCATTTTGAGTGCGCATTCACAGCAGTTACAGGCAATTTTAAAGTATTATTCTACAATGACACCCTTCTTTTTAAATGTAAACCGTTCAAGAACCTAAACAGAGAGTAGAGTAATAGCTTTGAGATGACTGAAAAATAGCAGGTTGGTAGCATTATTAACTTGTGTCAAATGGAAAACCTTGACTTTTTATTTAGTCTTTAAACTGTGACTGTGACTAGAATGTGCTTTTTGCCGTGTGCTTGTGGTGAGAGGGCAGCGCGCAGAGGAAGGTCCAGAGGCACAGCCTGTCCTTGGTGCCGCTACTGCTCTGAGTCATGCCTTAAAAAGGTGCGGGGCACTTAGTCTTGATGTATCTGTGCTCCAGCTGCAAAGCAGTGCACCCTTTCTCCACGGAGACACACAGGCATCATTTTATGGGAGGCAGGTCTGGAGGGACGCCCTGCTACAAAATCCCAGTGTGAATCAGGAAGGCTGACAAGGCATGGAAAGAAGGGCTGAAGCGATATTCTGTTTTCATGGAATAGCCTGAAGACCATATCAGGAATATGCCATACTTTCTGACATGTTGCTAAACACAAGGCTAATTCAGGTTCTGGTTTCTGTTGTCTACATTCTGTTTTTGAGATCCTTTCTCTCTTGAATGATTCCAGTGTTTTAAATTTGTGCTTATGTAGCTGTCATAGTCAAACCTCAGTTGGCAGCTCAGCGTCTCACAGCTGCTCTTTCACTCCTCCAGGTGGGATGGGGCAGGAATCCGAAGAGTAAACGTGAGAAAAACTTGTGGGTTGAGATAAAGACAGCTTAAGAGGTAAAACAAAAGCCACACAGAGGAATTTAATTACCACTTCCCACGGGCAGGCAGCTGTTCAGGCATCTCCAGGAAAGCAGGACCCCATCATGCCTGATGGTTATTTGGGAAGACAAACACCATCATTTACAATGTCCCTCCCTTCCTTCTTTCCTGAGCTCTATATTCTGAGCATGATGACTTATGGTATGGAATATTTGTTAGGTTAGTTGTTCCGATCTCCTGGCTTTGTCCTCTCCCAACCTCTTGCACTTCCCCAGCCCTCTCCTTGGTGGGATGGTGTGAGAGGCAGAAGAGGCCCTGGCACTGTAAGCACTGCTCAGCAGGAATGAAAACGTCTTGGTTTTATCAACACTGTTTCCAGCACTAATACAAAACAGCCCACACCAGCTACTGTGAAGAAAATTAACTCTTTCCCAGCCAAAACCAGCACCACAGCACACACACTCAACCCCACCCCATTACACATGCTGGTGTAATGAGGGATGGATCTACAGCGTACTTGGAAATGGTGATTGCAGTTGTATGGAATACCCTGGCTGTCCAGGGGATAACAGGGAAGTGGGGAACAAGGCTAGGGGGTTTCTGTGTACTTTGGGAAGATCCTGCTGCTGATTGTTGTGGTTCCTGTTATTATCAGTCTAGCCTGTTTCAAAATAGGTCATGGGCATGTGACGGCTCTTTTAGAACATTATAGAACGTGTTCTCTTTTAGAACATTAGCCAACCTGAGAGCTAAGATGGCATGAGGAGTTGAAACTAGTAACTCCTGGTTTCCCGTGTTACAGAAGTAATAAATTTCTCTGTATGTTTAATAAGCCTTAGAAAACCCCTAATTTTTTATTTTAATATTTTTTTTTACATTGATGCTGAACAGTCTGTTGTGCAAACCTGATGCATGAACATGTTCTGTTCAGACTTCATACAGTTCTGAGCATAGATACTGCATGTTAGATGCTTCTTACACCATAAGAAAGCAGGAAGGAATGCTAGGCCCCAAAAAACCAGTTCCCAGAGTGTTGTATATATGGAAAGAGCTGTAAGACAAGTAGTGGTGTGCTGACAGAGGAAAAAACTAATGTTTGGAGATGGAAACAACTGGTCCCTGCTTCAGCACACCAAGTTAATTAGTGACCTGAAGCTAGAGCATAAATGCAAAGATACAAATGTCTCTCTGCTTTGCATCCTGTTTTCACCCTTTTTATTTTTGTGCTGAACTTTTAAATCCAAATGTGTTCTGGAGTACAGCCAAGAGAGCTGATGGTTGGGGACTGAGTCTTGGGAAGCTACAACTACGAAAGTTGTGCATCTGGAGGTTCTGTTAAAGCCCGTGGAATTGTGGGCCTTCAGGTTCTGTTCTCTGCTCCTCTTTAGCAAGTCTGTGATATTGGCAGTGTCCAGAAAGCAGAAGGCATGTCTGTCTGCAGTTGGATGGAGCCATATCCTCTCTCACTCCAGCAGTCTATTACTTCCTTTTTCTCACTTTAGACTGCAATTAGCACTTTTTTATGTCTTTGAAATATTAGAAGGGGAAGCTGTGATGGATAGTAATGCAGATGCTTGAACTTTTGAGGAACATTCTTTTCATGTAAGGGTGGTGTCAGCTGCTTCCTTGGCTCTGTCTGGTTAATATTTTTTTCTCTTGGTGGATTTAAAAAATGAATGCACACTGAAACCAAGACATCAAGGTTATTTTAGGGCTAACCTCAGTAGAATAACCAGATGACTTAAACTACTTAAAATGCTTTGTTCTTCAGCAGTGGACAGAAGTTTCAAGGCTTACCTCTCAGTAATCATTACCCAACAAGATAACTGAATACCCTATTGAATAAAATACATGACATATATGTGTAGTACATATGTTGTGACCATTAACTCTTGCATCCAAACTCATTCTAAATGTGAGTAATTAAGAGAATCACCTCTGTGGTGTTTTTGTGAAGGATGTGGTTCCCTCAGCTCTTTGTCAAGCTAGCAGTCAGTTCTTGAGGATCTTTCTGATTGAGTGTTTGCCACCGTGGTTCACAGTGCCATCTATACATGTTCCAAGAAAAGCATGAGACTTATTGAAATTTTATTTTTCTGTCAGTTAAAAAGGTAAGATTCTTTCCAATATGTTAAATAAAACCAACTTTAAAAAAATATAATTTAGTTCTTAATAACTTGGTTTTAAAACCAATTTGCATGTAACAGAAACTAGCTCAATGTACTGACAAGCTGATCAGCTACTGCAGACTTCCAGTAAGGTGCTTAAGGCTGTGTTCTGTATTTGTTTTTTTTTTTTAAGATCTGAAAGTTGCATTATGAGCATTTGTATACTGCAAAGATGCTTTTAATGTTTGAGGAACAAAACTTGGATAATGAGAAGGTGATATAGAAATCTTATGAAACATTTTTCACGAGGAGCAGGGCAGAGGTGTTACAAGGGCTCGGGGTTGAGGGGGTGATGAGAAAACCAGTTAGCAGTGTCTTTAATGGGCTGTTCTGGATGCTGATACTATTGAAAGATGTGAGAAGGCATCAGATTTTTTTTGTACTTTAAAAATAACTGAGTAACAGTCACCTTTTGTTGATTTAATTGTGAAGGCCATATCTAATTTTCAGACAAATCCTTTCAAAGTGGCTTATAACGTGAGCATGTTGTTTTGACATGGGACATGTGAAAATAAGTTCTTGCAGGGGAACTGCTCTCCCTAATGTCAACACAGCATTGTCAAGTGCACTGACATTGTAGGATAATACTGCACTGGTGCTAGATAAAGGTTGGGTAAGGTTCATTCTACTTATCTGTGAAAATAACAGCCACAGATGCAGAAAAATGCACTCCTTCAGTCCTGTCCCCCTTAACTCTACGGAAATATTCTGACAGAATAACAAAGCTTAGATTGACACTGGACTATTTCATATGTAGAAAAAGGAACTCCTATAAATTTTACTGGGCTTGGATATCAATGAGATCTTGTTACTGTCCCTAACAGCCGTGCATGTTGGCCTAATGGTTAAAGAAAGAGGATCCCAAGCTACCAGAACAGTAAATCTTCATAGCTTAATATTGAAGATGTCAGTTAAGAGACAAGTTTAGGAAGAGTGAAAAATCATGGCCTAATATTCTGTCTATGTGGAATTGAATCGCTGTGAGAAGTCATTGCTCTTGGAAGATCTAAATATCAGCTACATTATTTGAAAAGTGCCAGACTGGAAAATAGGAATAATAATGATAAAGATAAAAGCTTTGGCTAAAGGGAATGAATGTCTTGGGGACAGCATTTTTAATCTGGAATAAATTTTTTTGTTTGTTTGCTTGTTTGTTTTGTTTTGGATTTATTATAAAGCTTAGTAGGAGTAGTTGTCAGATAAGGTAATTAAAAAAAAATAAATATAGCCTCTGCTGTACTTATTTGCATGGTGGCTTCTGTTACTGTTATAACATGGATGAATTATGTGGAAAGTTACAGAGAAAACAAATTCCTTGGTGCATGTGTCGTCTGGGTCCCCTGTCTCAAAAAGGGTGAGGTAGAACTAGAAAAGTGACAGGAAGGGGTGAAAGGCTGGCCAAGGCTCTGGAGCTTGTTCTGTGCAGGGAGTGACAAAGACTTGGTTAAAATAGGAGTGTGTGACATCTCCATGGATCCAGGGAACGTTCCATAGGTAATGGCAATGCAGTTGTTTCCTTAATGCAAGGTCACAGAAAGCAGAGGTAAATGACTCCTGTGCAATGCACGGCTCAGCTGTGGGAGTCCTTGCTGCAGATGATGGATGCTGATGCTGTATGTGGATTCAGAAAGGATCTTTATGAATTTATAAAATAAATGTTTATGCCTGTTAGGCGTAAACCCTTGCCTCAGAAAATGCCTGAGCTGCAGTGTTGCTGAGATGGCTTTCTGAGAAAACATAATGATGTGCTACTGCCCTGTAACAGCTATCCCAAACATCCTCCTGTGGTCTGATAAACAAATTCTTTAATGGCTTCAAACTAGTGAAGCATCTTCAGAATTGCATGGCACATTTAAACTTCTCCAAAAGATTAGGAAATACATCTGTACTACTGAAAAAGGTACACAGTCAAATTTAGAAAGCTGGATTCTGCAAGTAAATTGGTTAATTTTCACTTTATATGGTGCTTTTTTGCTTGGGCTTTAAAGAGCACTGCAAAAATGGGTGAGCAGTGTTAACACTGGCTGCACATGGAGTTTCCAAAGAGCAAAGCATCGAACTTTGTTTCTCTTTTCCTGTATATTGGCACAACTCACGTGAGGTTTACTCTATAATACGGAGATTTAACGTGATGCCTTTGCTTTAGCTGTGTGGGTGTCTTCCTCTGCTAGGGCCTGGTTTGCTCAGAAACGATGCGATAATGAAGCTGTTGAAGGAAACAAAAGCAGTAATTCCTGTTTATGCCTCTGATTTTTTTAATTTTACTTCTAGAAGTGGATGTCATTTAAGAATAGGATAGCAGTCCTATTTGCTTTCCATGCAGAGAAACTGAGGACCTGCATTAGGCTTCTGCTTGAGTTCTGCATCTTGAGATAAGTGTCGTGACAGGAGCCACACAGATTAATTCTCTGTGGTGAATTAGAGAAATGTTGGATTTGTAAACTTCCTGTTAGAACTCAATGTTGGAAGTTGTTTGAACTTGTGTTAAGTAGCAGGTTTGTCTAGCCAAAATGGTTCCAACTCTGAGAATGAGTTATTAATCATAAATGAAATTCTAGATGATGGACTTCTGTTTTCCGAATATAAATGGTTTTGGTACTTCATGGGTACAGCAATTAGAAGATTAAAACTTCAGTACTGGGCAATTCTTCTTTAATGCTCAAAAATTCAGTGCTTGTTCTCAGTGTGTAAATTAAATGTTTGAGTTTTGCTCTTAGCAGTGTCTTTTAGGGCTGTACAAAAAACTATTTTTTTAAAATAATGCAATTTAAAATGTGCAGAACCACAGAATAGGGGAATAAAAATCTCTTATAAATAGGTGATCTCTTATGAAAAAAGTCCTTTAGATACTCTAATAGAGAAATAATGATTTTATCTTATATTTTTATTCAGGGGAACTGCTCTTTTATTGTAACTGTATTTCTTTTTTCCTGTATTTGAGGGAGGGGATGAAACTTAAATAACAATCAAAGTTTCCAAAACCCACCCCCTACCTCTCCTATATTTTTAGGCTTTTAAAAATAACTCTTCTAACTGGCTAATCCTTCTAATTTAAACTAGTAGTTATATTATTTAAAAAAAAAATTAAAGGCAAGGCTGTCCTTAGGTGTCATCAAAATAATTTGAAAAATGTTGATCTTTGAGTTCTTAATACAAGATTGGAAATGAGATAGGATTGTTTTTAAATTAAATAAGAATTACTAATGATCAAAAGACAGAAAGCATTAAATCTGCTGATGTTTCTTTTATTTCTGTGTGACAGAAGTGCTGTTGAGGAGTTGTATGACTCTAGAGTTTGTATTTTTTAATTTAGATATGCTAGGTATTAAGTTGAAAAACTACATTTTGGTAGTGCATAAATGTGTTGCATAAGTGTCTGCTCATTACTACCATCAGAATGTAATTGAGGAAAATTGTTTAGCTTTTTTCCACCCTAATCTAAGCATTAAAATTGATTTAAAAATCTTGACTTTTTTTTTTTTTTAGGAAGGAAAACCAAATTTGAACTGTTCCATCACTTTGATTCTTTTCTTACTTAGAAATTACACCACATCTTGAGGATTTTTTTTATTCCCTTCATTTTCTCCCATTGAAGGAGAGATTTAAAACAAAAAATAGTAATTAAAAACTGGAACGTATCCTTTGATTCAGTGGATTTTCCAGCACTTGGTGCACCTCAGTCAGGATCAAATTAGTTTCTGAAAGATGTGCTGTATCTCCACTAGAAATTATGGAGCTTTTCAAAGCATCAGCTGGTGAAATGAAAGAGGTTTAATGAGATGGTTATTCATAACACTTTCTTCCAGGTTTTAGTATCTGAATTTATTGAAGTTACTGGGCTCTTTGTTAGCCAGTTCCATCAGATTTCTTGAAAAAGTTCCTAGAATAGACAATAAGCCATCGTAACAGCCACAGAAACATAGTGCTGGGGCAGAGCTCCTCCCTGGGATGCCCGATTACAGCCTGAATAAGGATTTGCTTTCTGGAATAAGACCTAACAAAGTGTGAATTGTGCAGCATAAATGCATTTCCAGTGCAGGGTTCGGCAGGAGGTCAAAGGATGAGTGTTGTTCACATAAATATGAGTGTGAAGTAAAGGAATTAATTTCGGGTAACTGTGCACAGAGGAATCAATGGAGTTGTTAATCCCAGCAAGCTATTAATTGCTATTTGCTCTGGCAATAGCTATAAACTTTTTTTTTTTCCTAATTGAAAGTAGAAATAATTCCAACTCATGGAAATCTGGAGGGTTTTTTCAGAGCATTTCTCGAGTCATACCTTTGGAAGTGTTTGACTTTGGTTTGCTAACAAGATAAGGCTTCTAATATGCCATGTTCAGAAAGTAAATGGGAAAGATCTTGAAAATAAAGTTTATTTACTTGAATTAGGTGAGCTGGTGGTGTTCTAGGAACCTGCTTCACACTCAACCCCATCTGAAAGTTGGTGTATGATTTAAATTTATCCCAGTGATTCTTTTCATAGCAGGCTAGTATAAACTAAACGAGTCCTGAAGGACAGTTCTGTGTCATAGCTGTATGACATCCCTCTGCTTCTCTGTCGCATTTTGGTAGATCTGTTTCTGTAGCTGACCTGTGTGCAGTTCTCTGAAGCACAGGTCTACCCTTTAGTAGGCTGTTAAGGTAAATTTAAAATGTAGGGGGTTTTGTCTTTAGAATGGTGCTTGGATTTAGGAGTGGTTCATTTGATTTAACCCGCTAGGGCATCTGAATGAGAGAGTGCATCAGGACTGTGTACATGCACATCTTGTCTGGCAGTAATCAACTGCATAAAGAGTTTGGCATTTCAGCTGACCTCAAGCTGAAGGAAAAAAAAAAAGTGTTTGGCAATGTGTAGCAATTTGCTGAATTAGCTGGGGCAGCTCAGTCCACAGGGAACTGAATTCAGGTGTGTAATTTTACCTTGAAGGTACCATTATTTCATTATGTGTAGCTTACTGGACTTTACTGCAGATCATGATGATGCCTTGTTATAACTGGACGTGCTGTAACCTGAGGTAGTCAGGCCAATAAAGTGTTGAAAAAACTCAGAGTTAAATAATGCTGCATGCTTGCCTTACAAAAGGGAAAATTATTTCCATCTGCTCAAATTAAATGTTGATTTAGACCTCATTTTCTGAAATGTAAACCGTACTTTTGAAAGGATTGCTTGGTAAATACTTTTGGTTTTATGATATGGATTTAGAAATAAATTGAGGAGAACTTCAGGTCTGCCTGTCTTCCTCTGGAAAAGGTCTCATTCAGTTGAGCAATGTATTTCAATGTAAGTATATACAAAACAGCCCCTTTTGTCAGCTCAGCACTTTGTATACCTGATTAAGGGCTATTAAACTCAAATTTGATGCACTGGCAGCGTTAGGCGAGTCTTGTTTAACATAATTAAAATTCTGTGGTCAACTTTTTTCCCCCTGCATTCCGAAGCCAAAAAAAAAAAAGCCAATGTGTGCTGCATGAATGGCCTTTGTAGACAATCTGTTTGTCTCTACTGAACTGCTTTTGTTTTTAGTAGATGTCTTCTGTATGGTCATTTTTGAATGTCTCTTCAGTGTGAGTTAAACTGCTAATACAAGTACCTAGAGTGATCTGGAGGTCTGTTCAATCTCAAGGAGCCTTAAGGTTCAAACAAGGGTCTACTGAAGAGCAAATCAGTTAATGGTTAAGACAAAATGTAGTGAGCCAAATAAAGAAACCACAGTTCACATAGCTGACATCATCCTATAAAATCTCCCAGACAACACTGTGCTTTCTAATGTGTTTGATCCATTTTTTTTTTCTTCAGTAGACACAAAGATTTCAATTGACTTGAGTGCTCCAGAGTCCAAATTCTCAAAGGTATTTGAGTACTTAAAGATATGCATAGAAATTTCTTGGGATTAAAAAATAATGCATAAGCACTTAATTCCCATTTGTGATTTTAGGGGCACTGATTTGCATTTCTAGATACTGAAATACTTTAGAAGCCCAATAGACAAGAAATTGTTCCATTTTTTCTGTGTGGTCTCTCAGGCACCCATTTGCCTGCTACACAAAACATAGGCGTGGAGAGAGGTGAGAAAAGAGTGGAAGCTGAAGAGCTGATGTTACTGAGCTTGTTTACCACAGTGAGCAATCCATTTGACACGTCTGGGGCTTGTTTATGGGGATGGGAGGTGCGGTGGAGAAACTGTGACTGCCTGATGTTTAAAACATGACTGAACGCTTGATCTCTGCCATTCTTAGTGTTTATGTTGACAGCCAGCATCTAGAGAGAAGTCTCAGACATTGCCTTGTAGCACAGCCTCCTCTTGGATGCCCAAATCATTTATGAGGTTTTTACAAGCTCTTTTCTTGGACAGCAAAGAAGGGCTGTCATTTTTTTGCAGAAGTGCTCAAGTCTCCTGAATGGTGGCAAGATACTTTTCAGTCAGTGTACTCCCGCTGCTTTGTTTGTTTGTTTTTTTTCTTGTAGGCTGGATTGCACCCCTTGAACAGAAAGTGTTCTGAAAAGGTTGTAGGAAAGTAAAAATGTGGCAGAGTTTATTTCCCAGTAGCCTAAATATACTAAAAAAAAAAAAAGGCACTTCTGAGTTAAGGTATGAAAACTTACTGTTTGTGTAGCTGCTCCCTCTGTGTTTCCCAGGCTGGATGTTCACGTTTGCACTGACAGTGGTTGGTTTTCAATCACTGGAGAGGCTGTGCTGCACAGAAGTGTCAGCCTTGGAGAAGCCCACAGTTTGAGCAGAGTCCTGCCAGTGTGTTTGAAGAATTCTTGTGTGTCCACAGATCATCTTATTTTATATAAGGCAGGAGTCCTGTTATACGTAGTGCTGTAGGTGTCAAAAATTTGATCAGCTTTTGCATTAGCTTTGTTGTGATCTGTCATGATGGAGCATGTCATTTAACTTCCATCCTCATTATAAATGGAATGTGATTCTTATGCTGGTTACTTTGGCTGATAATGCATCATTGTGATGGTAATGATTAAGTCCATGTCTAGGCAGTGCAGAAGGAAGTCCTAGAGCAGTGGTGAGTTACACTGCATACAGTATACAGCTATCTGGAAAATAGCTTAGGTATCTGCTCTAAATGTTGTAATGGTATGAATATATTTAGAAGTGAATTGATATTGATAGCTATTGTTCAGCAATCCATTATGCTACAGTTTCTTTATTGCATGGGTCATATTTTGTGTTATGAGTGGGTTTTTAGAGTCCTATAAAATTTTTTCTTGCTTATGTCATTAATAAATATGATGTTAATGAACATGTAAGGTTTCTGGATATAGTAGAACCCCAGTCAGAAAGTAGAGAGTTTCAAGGAGACAGGAAAAAACATTCTGTGGGAGCCTATTTTCAGAATTGTCTTGCTTCTTTAGAAATGAGCAATTTGCTGGTTTGAAATTGCAGTTGGTGTTGAAGAAAAAGTGCATTTAGGGAAATATGTTTTTTATTACAAGTGGCTTTGCATATGGGAAATGCAAAAATATTGTTTTCAGTGATTTCTCACAGTAAATCTAAACGTTGTGGGGGAAAAAACCAGATGAGCTATCAGTTTGGCATACTTGTAGCAAATCTGAATGGAAAGTTCAAGTCACCAGCACAACTGTGGAGCTTACCAAAGCCCAAAGGGTGATTAAAGCATTTCAGTAGTATTTTGCTCTTAGTCCTCTTGTGCTTAGGAATGTTTTCCAGTTAGTGATACTGATAACACAGGAGGGGTACTGGTATGCTTGGGCAGTGTGTCTGGAGCTGGGAATAATATCTAGGCAAAAGCAGAAGAATGCATTCAACTTCAGTGACTTGTGTAGGACTACTTGAATAATAATCATAATGGAGTTAATTAATTTAACCTTTGTGTCCCCCTAGGCAGTGCTATAATAATAGATTTTAAGGACTAGCTCCTGCAATGGTCAGTGCGGGAGATTTTATGGTTTTGCTTTTAAATGCATCAGTAAGGATTGAGATTCTGTAGCCCTAAGTCCTGTCCAGGAATAGAGAAGTTGCTGCTGCTTTAAATACAAATTAATAAATGTGCTGTACATTGCTTCTTTTTGTTGCTCTGCTGGCTAAACTTGGAGAAGTTTCTTACCTCATAGTCATTACAGACAGTCAAGTCTCTCTTCATCTGTGGGTAAAGATAACAGATACAAGGTGTGGATGGATGCAGAAATTGTCTTCTAAAGATCAATTCATGTCCATAGCCATTGCTAGCTGAGATAAAATGCTGTTGTAGAAGCAGGGCACCAATATTCCTCTACTAAAAGAGGTATAATGGACCTCAGTCATTGGTATGGACACGTTTCATTCTTCAAATGGAAATTACGAGTCTAGAATTTACTTATTTATTCTGAGTACAGAATTTATTCAGATATTACAAGTATAGCTTAGACTCACCAGTAGATGGGACAGTGTATGGACATCAGCACAGGTATTTAGAGTTCCCACCCTGTGAATTTGTCGGTGTGTTCAGTCTGCTGGAGGATAATGCCACTGGATGTAGTTTTGAACAGTTATAGGTATTATTCTCTTTACTTCAATGGCAGTTTTAATTTTAGAATGGAGACAGTGAGACTCCCGAGCTTCCTGAAACTTAGCTTTTGTCTATTCCCTGTGGGTCTGGAGAGTGTTGGAGGGGAAGCAGTATGGGCATGTCTGCTCTTTGCTTCATTTGCCGTATTCAGACTCTAGCAGCTGTTTGTAGATGTGAGAAGGGTAGGCAGAATCCTGGTTGGTTGAACAGCCCTTGATTACTTCCCTTAATAGTACTGGAAGCTGTGTGATTCCAGGTCCAGCTCTGAGATTAGGGAAATATAAACATAACATGGTGATCGGATCCTGTCAGCCTCATGTTGAGAAAAGTGACGTTAGAACCGCAGGCCACTTCTGAGAACATGTTAAACAGGAGAACTTGTCCCACTTTGCAAGGCCTTCATTAATTAGAAAATCCCAGCATATCCTAAACATGACAAGCAGAAACATGAGTGTAGCCTGTGAATATGGAGTTGGACCTGGGTGAATTCCTGAGTAAATGGTTCTGTGTGTACCTTCATCTAAATTATGCTAGGATGCTGCTTTTCCGACTTTGTTCCCCTTATGGAAATTTTCTGATATTTCCCAAACTATTTAACAGTCAGAATCAACAATAATAACAATAACAAGAATAATAATCTTCAATTTTGACTAACCATGGGAAGGGACACAATAATAAACTCATCACTATGAGTTGTGCACTAAAAAGATATGCTTGCTGGAAAAGTGTAGGCAGAGTGCCCTTTGCAAATGGTGTTACCACTGCAGTTGGAATACCCTGATGGTTACAGTTTCACTTGTAAATATAATGATGCCTTCACTGTAAAAGGCAGCCTTTTTTCATATGGTAAAGATATAAATTTCAGTTCTCATTTCTTATTTGAGTTTAATTATCCTTCAGGCCTTCTTTCCTTGTGAAGGGAGACAGAATCAGAATTCAGAAATGAAGTTTTAAGGCATGTCAGTTGGTAACATCTCAGTCTTTGGAAGGAGGCATGTGGTAGCTTTATGTTAAAATGGGAAATGAATGGAAGGATGTATCGGAAATGGAAGTCCAGTTGGGAAACTGAGAGGGAGACACTGTATACTTTTGCTTGGCAGAGACTTGGAAGCTTCTTGCACATGCTGTAGCGGAGCTCAAACGTGAGCATGTGTAAGAAAGGGAGTGGCAACTGTTTAATAGCAAGACCTTGAATGTCCCTTCTGCTATTCATGCAGGCACTGATATTATTTACATCTCTGGGACCATAGTTTAGGGCTGTGCCAAGATTTTAAGTCTCCCCCCTGCAGCTAATTGATTATCTGATGTGAGCTCCTTTGACTTGGCAGTATCACATATACACAGGGTGAGGTACAGGGGCAGCTGGCATGCTCATTTCTAATTTCAATGTTTGGCAGCTTCCGATATCCGCACGGGGCACACTGAAACACTTGGCACTTCACCCAAAAGTAATGAAGTCTTTCACTTAACCCAGTGTGAGGGTAAACAGGATGTTAGCCAGAGTTGCTTTGGTGTCAGATATCAGATAAGGGTAAAACAATAATTTATGGACTAAGCTCAGAGTTCCTCTTTTATGATTTCATTTTCTGTTCACGTTTTTATTAATCCATTTGTATGTTTTCTTTGTAGTGAAGTTTTAAATTGTTATCTGTACAGGACTATGAAAATTATTGAAGTATTTCTTTAATATAAAGCTCATTTCTTCTTTCACTTGACAAATTGAGGAGAGGTTACATATTTTCCCTCACAGAACACGTTGTGGCTTCAGAACTCTTGCCTAACCTTGTTTTTCTCAACTTTTACTTCTGTAGACCCATGCCAGATTTATTTTACATTAAATGGCAATGTAAAACAAAATTATGAGAGGAAGTATGGATGCATATAATGGCACAGAACAGAATATGCGTTTATCAATTAATGAAGTATTTACCAGTACTAATAAAAGTGATTAAAAAAGTAAATGGCAGAGATGGCATTAAACTGGCAGAGATGATACTTAAAATTGCTCTATAATGTAATTGTCTTCTTGAAGACAGAAGGTATAATTGGTGTAATGTGGACTTCCAAGAATTTCGTAAGGACCTGAGATATTGGTAATTTATCTGTAGATGATGCAGTTAGTTCAGGAAATGTATGTAACAAAGTAAGAGGAAAATAACAAGGTTTTGCAAAGATGTATTCTGTAAACAGGATTCTACTGTTTCCATTCTGTCCTCAATGAAATTTTATTTGATACTTTCATGAATAAAATTAGCTCAGAAATACAGCTTTTGCCTGTAGGGAGTTAAAAAATAAATATCAATCCAATCAGAAAACTGTTTATACAGACCTGAATGACAGTCAGCACTGGAATAATAAGATAGAGATAAAGCAGTCTATTTCAAAGTAAATGAAAAGTAATGCTTTTAGAGACTAAAAGTCATCATAATTTCAACTGTAAGATGAGGGACCAGCAGGTGGAATCCCTGAGAAAGTAGAAAAACTTGGGTTTTATTCAGTGAAGGGCTTAGCCTTCAGTGTGGCATCTCTGTATTTAAAAAGCCAAAAAAATTCACTCCCTCCCAAACAAACAAACAAACAAAAACCCCAAAACAAACAAACAAACAAAACCAAACAAAAAAAACCCCAAAAAAACAAACCACAAAAAGCTCCCCCAAAAACGAAAAATCTTGAGAATACTAGTTGCATTGTGCAGGGTCTTGCCACAGCTTTATCTGGAGTATTGTAGCACCATGTTCAAAAAGGTGAATTCCTGCTGGAGCAGGGGCATACAAATCACTGTAGGGGAGAGAGCTTGGCTTATGAGAGGCTATAGAAACTGATTTCTGTGGCCTTGCAAAGTGAATATGAAGAAAAATGCTTCCTGCCTGTAAATGCATTGAACAGGGCTATTCACCAGGGAAGAAAAAGATATTTAAGCTCAGGGATAATGTTGGCACAGGAACAAGGAGGTATAAACTGTTTACAAATGAACTGAAGCAAGAAACCAGGAATCTGTCGGTTCAGAGTTTCTGCATGTTCCTTCAGTAGAAATAGGACTAGGAAAAATAGATTAATGGACTAGGTAGGTAGATTTCCTTATGGCAAGGTTCTTGGGAGCCATGAGAAATTCTATGTGCTTGACAAAAAGGCATACTGAGCTAGATGAGTTCTCTTAAGTGCCGTGTTTTTAGTGTAAAAGTTCAGATATCTGTGATCAAGCATAGCTTGATTTCTATGATAAGTCTAAACAGATAAATCCCAGTCCTTCTGTGTCTGGGATAATTGCTGATAAACAAAACAAACAAACAAAGACCTCTTAGGTTTCTGTCTGCTTTCGGTGTCAAATGCTTTCTTTGTCTCTGGCCTTTGTACAGTGTCTACTTTTACATGGCCTTCAGCCAGATCTCCATAGTCTGTGATTTTGTGACCTTGCAAAGTTAGCTTGGTACTATGCAGCTGGGAAGTTTCCAGGAAAAACCTAGTTTTGATAGGGTATATTGGCACTTCAGTAGGTGGCACTCTTCACTTTGGGTCTTGCCCTAAATCTGATTTTTCCTCAGAAATGAAGAGTTTGCAGTTTTGCCTGTGGCCTTAGGTAACTTCTGTTTTGTCAAATGTTGTTTGATCTTCCTCAATGCCTCTCACTGTATTGTTTCTATGCTCTGAATTTTTCTTCAGTGAAATATTTGGAGGAGAATCATCCTAACACCACAATTAGACGAGAAAAGGACCCAGTAAGTGGGACACAGTCAACTTCCTCTTTCACAAAGGTTTATCTTGCAATAACACAATGGTTTCTGCTAAATTGTTCCAGGTGGATTTGGTGGAGCTGAACTGTACTTGTCATTACTCCTTGAAAGTACTTTGTATGCTGTCCAGGCTACTGTGAGTGGTGCCACAGTGTTCAACCCAGGTGTACCTGAATCTTAGTGCTGGTGGTCTGTAAAGGAGCCAGCCCTGTTTATCTGACATTCCCCTTACACACGGGGTCTTGGTCTAATGTAACTTAACAGGAAGGAAATTTTGTATTTAAGCTGCCTTTAGAGCTCCCCAAACACACTGGCTCGACTGCACCACTTCCTCAAGCTCTAATGTTCTCGACCATGGTTTTTCAGTTCACCTTTTCAGGAAATGTAGTAAGTAAGAAATATGACTTTCAAAAAACCACAGAGAAATTCCTCAGAAGTTTGCTGAAATCTATACAAATCTTGTCCTATCAAAAGAAAATGGATGCACACTTCAGTTTCTTTGCTGTGTATTTCTTGAAGTTTGGCCTTAATTGAAGTTCCTGATCCCTTTGCTTGATTCTCACTTACCCAAATAATTTTTTTTATCTCTCATAGTCATTGGTCATCTGTATTTGGTTCTTTATTAAAGGTGCTTTCCCCTGAAACAGGAGAGGAGGGATGAAGAAAACGAAGCTTCTGTTGACTCTCCTGTTACCTTTGACTTTTTAAAAAATTAAGGTGTTAACTATGTTGTCTCTCTTATATTTTGATGGTATTCTAAATTTCATTGGCTGCCAATATATAGTAATAATAATAAAGTCGTATTTCTGTTTGTGGTGACACTTAGTCCCTGTTCTGTTTTCAGTACAGTACAATTAATAAGTTAAACTGTCTCTTCTGTTTGTCTAAACTGTTCTTCTGGTCAATGATAAGATCTCCTTAAGCCTTGCACTGCATATACAATCCTGGAGCATACAGTAAATAATATAATAAGTTTGTGTTGATGGAATAGCCATGTTTTCCAATATGATCAGTCTTTATTTTCTCTTCTACATGGCTGCCCTGTGGTTTGTGTGCATTGCCAAGCAGTTTTCCTCAAGATGAGAGCCTGTTCTGCATTGTGTGAAGGAGAAGACTCGACACTGATGACAGCTGCTGCTAAAGTAGCATTTCCATTACTCTGTAACCTTTCAAGAATGGTATTTATCTTGTTTAGAAGCTCTTACTTCAGAGTATGTATGATTTGAAATAATAGTACCTTCTGACATGGTTCTAATGATTTTTGGAGGTCTGTGCCTTGAAGAATGCCTGTCATTGCATTAGACTTTGTTTTGAAAGCCTTCATGTTCTGTCTTGATGGCTTTGCCTGTGTCTGGTCAGTTATACTGTAAGTTCTTTAGTCTTCATATATTTCTTTTTATGCCAAGATTGGGTTGATGACATGAGAGGTTAAAATTCTTCAATATTCCCTCCCCCAAATTTTGACTTTATTTTTAGAAAAGTTTCTCAGACGTCTGTGCACTCTCACTATTGATAACAGCAACACAAAACATGTTGCTTGCTTTGTGGGGTACAAATTTTGCCATGGCAGTGGAAGTTTCTCTCTCCTTGATGTGCCTTTTACTGTAACACAGTGACAGTGGAATTTAGACTGTATCCTTGTAGCCATCAACTTCCAAACAGAGATTTGTATTGCAGCTCTCTTGTGACTGATAGCTATTGTAGCGTGCACTGAAAACACGCTGACCTTTAGCAATTCCCTCTCTGACAGAACAAAGGGGATGTCTGTTAACTCCAGCCTGCTTAAATTCTGCATTTGCTTCTGTGTCTAAGTGTAGTTTTAAAACCTTAGAACATGTTTTTAAGAACTGACAAAAAAGAACTGAGTTTCTAGGACAAGAATATCTACAGAACATCTGCATTTTTAAATCCTTCTGTGGCAGTGTTCATGTAATAACATGGTTGTGTGAGCAGCTCCTTCCTTAATGCTGTCAAAACATTTTGACTCTCATCACTCTGACTTGTGCACTAAAAATATATACTTGCTGTAGAAGTGTAGGCAGAGTGTCCTTTGTAAATGTTTGCCCAGATGCCAGCAGTAAGGAAGCAACTCCCCAAAAGTACAATGTCAACCCTGTGACCATCTTCATGTCCTCCTCAGATGACAATTTTGTAATTCTTGCCTTTCTAAACCCCTTCTGCACTTCACAGAACTTGCTTCTGTCATTAGTGGTATATGTGGTATATCTGTCTTTAGATTTTTTAATCTGCTCTCTCTGTGTAACCTTCTTGGAGCACTGAATTGCTGCTAGTGTTTCCTTTAAATGCTGCAGAATGTCACGGAAATCTCTCTTGCTGGACTGTGCTTTTCAGTAGATGGATGTGTAATCAGGTAGGGTTGAGGTTCATTTAGGGTTATAGATATCTGAAGGAGCTTGAGTTGCTTTTAAAGTGGCTTTAAATGGACACGATTAAGTTCTGGCTGCAAATTAGAAAAAACCCGTTCTCATCATTAAATCAAAGGTCTGCAGTGGTCTTCTAATTAGAGTGTTTGCATAGGAAATCCCAAAGAATTTTGAAATGCAGTTTGTTAAGTATTGGTGCTAACACTGCAGCACTGAGCTTGATGACCTGAGAGTGCTCCCTTATTTTTGTGTTCCTAAATGCATCCTGTTGAGGCCTGAAAGTACAACTTGACCTAGTTATTAAAGTAAACTGTTAACTGGAAAGGATGGAGTAATTCCATTTCCCAGGTTTTAATTGTGTGTCTGAAGTGTGGGGAGCTGTGCTGGCTTTCTTACTGAAGAGCTTTTCTGGGTGCTTTGTAAATGACAAGGAAATCATGCACACCTGCAACAAAACAAGGGGAAGCAAACTTAGAAAGGAAGTTGAACACAGCATATGGAAGGATGGAATATTCTTTAAAAAAGCCTGAATAAGTAGCAAAATGTTCTTGCATTAATTTTGTATGGAAACAAAATGCTATTGGAGATAATAAGTAAATACTATTGAATATAGCTATATATATAGCAGTAATAAATAACTGTTCCCCTGAGGATTTTAAATATGCAGGGAAATCTGACAATGGTACTTCATAGTTCTGTAAGATTCTGAGGGGAGGGGAGGTAGAAATTGCCTTTGCCAAGGGCTGTATATCTACATTGTAACCACCATGCAGACTTGTTAGCTCCCTGGAGATAAAGTGACTCTTTTGGAATTTTCTATATCACATCATTTGGGTGGAAAGAGAGTTTTCCCACAATTTCAGGGCTGGAAGGGGGCCCTTGGAAGATTTAGCTGTCTTGCAACGATGTCCTGGAATACTGGCCAGAAATGTGCTTTCAGTAGGTATCAAGTTGCAGTTATCTGTTCTCAAACGTGGATCTGCTCCTGCATAACTGAAGATTTTTTTTTGAGATAAATTTGAAATAGTTTCTAGAAGTAACTTATTTATATAGAGATGTACACACATCATATTGTGTTGATATATTCACTTAGTCTGCTTTTACACTCATAGAAACTTCATAGATTATAAACTTTAAATTGATTGTCAGCTATTAGATTTGTAGCACAATACACTAATGATTTATATAGAGATGTGACAAATGGTTTCTAGATGGGTGTGAATAATCAGGTGGCATTTAATGAAGGAATTAGATGAATTATTTTTCATGCTAACAACACGGAGATAGATGGGAAATTTTTGTAGTTTAATAACTTGTTGATATTTTCAGTAGTAGTTTATATTACTGGACAAAGAAATCAAATCTAGAATCAAAATCTCACTTCAAACTTTGACATTAGGGTGTAGGTTTCAAAAGGTGATTCAGACTAATCATATTTATGCCTGAACTGTGCTTTGCTTAGTATTAAAAAAAACAAACAACCACCTCACAGTTTTATTAATCTGCTCAGTTTATAATTTTGACTATGCTTAGATATGCTGTTTGGTGGGAGTAATGTGCTGCACAGGAAAAAATAAATTCACATCCTTTTTCTTCCTTAACCTTTTTCTGTGCTTAGCATGGAGGTCTAACAGTTTTGTTTTACACACGTGCTTCTCAGACCCTAGGTACATGCAGCAACCTCCCTGTTTGTGCAAATGGAATGGTTTTGGGCAGTAAATTCTATAGAGGTATCCCCTGTAACTCACTGAAGGAAGCTTAACTTGCTGGAGTTGATGGCAATTCAGTCAGTTGCTTATAAATAAGCAAGTGTGGGTGTGTATTCTTCCAGAAGATATGTATTTACTGTACATATGGTGTCCATACAGCACATAATTTTGGGTAAATCAGATTTCTCCCTTCAGAGTAACTGTCTGGGTGCCAGCCAAGGTGTACAGTCATCTTTATGTTGCTGATTTAACCTCGTCAAGGGGAAAGGGAAAGCTGCCTGCCTGTGCCGTGCTGCTGTCGGTTTTCCTCTGCTGTCATGTATGCCTTCCAGGGTCTCCCAGTCCACCTTCATGTCTTGCTGATCCAGTATGTGTTCTGTCTACTGTACACATTAATTTATCTCCCCATGTGTACTTCACTACCAGAGTAGCACCCTCAGCTGTCTTTGAATAGGTGGCTCTTCTGTACCATCTGCTTTGAGTGGGAGTGGTATACCCCAAGAAGGAGGAGGAATTGGCTGCAACGATGGGCACTAGTCCCCCTGCCCCCCAAGCTTAATAACAAAAAGAATATGGACCGAAGCCAAGTGTATTTTGCACCAAATTCACTTCCTCCACAGAATACAGTTAGATGAAAACCATCTGGAGTAGCTTGTTGAGTTGATTTTGTTCTGCGCTTTGTCCTGGTAATGGATTTGTTTTCAGAACTGAGCATTCTGCGTGTTTCTTGGTGGATGCTAGTAGGCTTGGAAATATCGCAGCATGTGGAACCCAGTAAAACATGAATTCCATTTGTTTTCCTTGGCTTCTGTGTGTCATGATGTGTTCAAGATGACAGGGCCTGGAAAACTGTAAATTTTAGTTAGGTCTCAAGTATGAATCCTGAGCCTTGTCTTCATGTTGCAGAGGAAGTCTGGTAGTTGGAGGAAGGCTGTTCACTCTGTTCCTGAGGGTGTACTGTGCAGCCTATGTTTTGTTTACATTAGAGGTATGCTGACAAAGCTGCTGGCTCTAATACTGGACTTAATAGTTTTGTTTGGGTTCACAGCTGTGTCTTGCTGGCCTTTCACTCTGCCTGCCTGCAACTCTTCACAGAATTATATACTCCAGCAGCAAATCCCACTCCAGTAATGCTGCTGAGGCCGGGATTCTGGTGTATCTCTGTGTTGTCCACAGAGTTTGCCAGGCAGGTTGAAAAGATGGAGATAAGTGGATGGGCATCTGTGTACTCTCATTGTTTTGTGACCATTTAAGGAGCTGTGAGCCTTATGACTGTTTTTCCTTCAGCTTGTTCCTGAGAGATTAGGGTTAGGGGGGGTGAAGATGTGGTTCCTTTACCTTGTTCAGCTAAGATCTGTGGTTCAGAAAAACAAAAGAAAAGAAAGAAAAAAAATTAGGATCTTGGAAGGTGAAGTTTTTGTAATGAATATGTAAGGGAAACCCCTGAAATATGCGACTTCACATCTTAAAGCACATGTTAAAAATTCAAACACTAGTTGCTTCTATTCTGATACTTGTATTATAAGAAAGGCTGCAGTGGTAAGGGATTGAGGAATTGTGTTCCTATTGGTGCCATGGAATCAAATCTATGTCCTATACAGTGCAGAGTGCTACTCTTCAGGACCTCACTTGTGCAAAGCATCTGTGTGGAGTTCTTTGAAAAGATAGACAGAGAGAAAAGGAAAACTGCTAGAGAGAGGACTAATGGCTTTTTAGGTATTGATACACCTATTGACTTCCTTCAAATTTTATTTGAACAAGGAACCATTCATGGGGGAATTCTATGCAACTTTTCAGTAGCATTTTGTTTAGCAAAGTAAATGTTTTTAAGTAGGGTAAAAATGTAGGTCCATCAGCCTTTTCTCTGAGTCCTTTGATACTCCTTGAATATGAATACTTAGGGGTCTAGTCAGCTGGTTACATAAAAGCACAGATTTTCCAATCTACTCATGTGGAGGACAGTGAAACTTTGACTCAGGTCACAGGTTGTGTGTCTGTATCCTTAACTGGTAGTCATAAGTCACTACTTAGAGTTCTCTGTTTTGGAGTGTATAGGATTTTCCAACATCCTAGTAGATAGGGATTTGATATTACAGGGAAAAAGGCAATGATGTTGCCAGTGAAACTACACTATGAGTGGCTTTCACTTAACCAGCTCTGTTTCCATCTACTGCTCTAATTCCTGGAACTCTGAGTAAGGTATTTTGTCCAGATCATCCTGGTTGGTTGGCTGCTTGGGGAGTCTTTCTTAGGTTGCTCGCAAAGGAAAGACAGATTTAGAGCTTGGGCACTGGAGGAACTTCAGAGCCCTGCTGGTTAATTTGTGAGTACTCGGTTCTTCAGAACAGCACCTTAAGTTCATCTCACTTCTTTCTGCTTCTTATTGGGTGATAAATCACTCTGGGGGACAGAGACAGAAAGAATGAAGAGACATTGGGGTTCACAGCCTAGGCTGTTGAATTTCAGCACCTAAATCTGATAACTCTTCTGGATTCTCTTCTGAGTTTCCCATGGGATGTTGTTCCTGTCAGCCTACAGGGTCATGTGTATAGCTGGGTATTGCAGTGAACTTCGGTCTAAATCTGCTCTGGTCATGTGAAGAGTAATCTGAAACGTGACTTCTAGTCAGTCTGGCAAGTCTGTCAACCTACAGTGAGACTGAGCTCTTTGACTCTTCTCCAGGTTTCATTGCCTCGCTGCTACACAGCCCATGCAGGGTAGCTGAAGACTGGCTTTCCTGTGTGATATCTGCTGTCCCTGCAGGTAGGTAAAAGGCCCATACCACAGTTTTTCAGCTGTATGTGGCTGGTTGATTGTCATGGTAGAAGATAGGGCAGTGATACAGGTCCTTCTTGCTTCCTGGCACAAAGGATATTGGCTCTGATCTTTTGTATCACGAGGAGTCTACCTGCCCTCAACACTGTCACCTTCTCCACCCTTGCCTGGGCACATCCCTCGTTCTTCACTGCCCCCTTCACGGGCTCTGCTGAAGCGTACTGAACGTAGGATGTACAAAAGCTCTGTGAGGCCTGAGATCTGCAGTCCCACAATGCCTTCTAGATTTATTTCTCTGTCCTGCTATAGCTGCATTAGCTACAGTTACCACTTACAGATGATTGTAATGCAAAGATGTCACTACATTTTAATGGCCACTCAGCTGGCATTACTTGGAAAAACGCCAGTGCTGAAGTGAGATGGCACCAGTTCGTACCGAGTGTGGATTTGGCCTCTGTGCTTACTCTAGCTTTGAGCTGAAAGCAGTATGAACTGTGTCCTTTCCAGATGGCAAAGTGTGTCATTTCTTCATATCATTAAGCTTAGTAGGTCTAGTGGGTAGAGCTCTGTTTACAATAGCTGGAAATTTCTGTGAAGAAGATGGGTTCAAAAGGTCTGCAAATATGGGAGTAGAGCTTGAGTAATGGCCTCTTGTGGTTTTCCTGTGTAATGGCACTATGTTTTTCCAGGGATTTAAACTATGGAGAAAAACAGAAGTCATGCTTCCGGTCAGATAACGTTTTAAAATTTCTTTCAAGCATAAATTTTGAGTTTGTTCAGCGAAAACCAGTTATTTTTCAGGAAAAATAGGATTTTAGGATTTAGAAAATGCTTGAGTAAGATGTGCTGTATAAATACAATTTCAAAATGGAATGGTAATAAAGTATGCCTTATTTCTTAGACTTACATAAACATTTATCTACTTGAATTTTGTATCACAAATTTTTGTTCCACAAGGAGCCTCTCTTAATGTGGCTGAGGGTTAATACTGTACTGTCTTATCAAGCTTCACTAATTACCTGCTTTGACAACTGATGCAGCAGCTTGCCCCATTTTGGATGGGTGCTTAACAACATTGCTAACTCTAAGTCCATAGTAAATCCCCCTGCTGTTACTGGGGTTTGCACCACTTGTGAGCATCACCTTGTATTATTTGGAGTTATGAAGTTCTTCTATTTCTACATATGTTTTTCAGAGATTGGGTATTGCCTCTTCAGACTCTACATTACTGTTTTAGCATGGAGAGTTTTGTGAAAGCACAAGATATTAAGCACAAGATGAATATTCTGAAGGAGGAAGATTTTTTCCCCCCTTCTAGTACTGTAATGTTTCCTGTGGTGAATCTGCTAACCTGACTGTTAAAGAAATGATGTGTGCTGCAGCTCATGACTTATTTTTGGCACAGGCACAGAATGGTTATGGGCACTGGCCACACACTGACATGTAAATTGGCATTCTGGCACCCTTTGGCTGTTTTTGCAGCTGCATTGAGACCTAAACTTAATCCCAGAGGGGCAGTTAACCCACTGGATTTGTAAGGGAGCCCTGTTGCATTTTTGCAGATGGATTCAAGTCTCCCTCCTCCATGCAGCTTCAAGACATGAGGGCAAGCCATCAGCAGTATCACGGAGCATGCTGAGTTGGAAAAGACCCCTCGAGTCCAACTCCTGGTCCTGCATGGGACATCCCAAGATCATACCCTGTCCTTGAGAGCATTGTCCAAACACTTTTTGAACTCTGTCAGGCTTGGTGCTGTGACCACTTCCCTGGGGAGTCTGTTCCAGTGCCCTCTGGGTGAAAAAAACCTTTTCTTGGTATCTGCCCTAAACCTCCCTGTCACACTTCATGCTGCTCCCTCAGGTCCCGTCACTGTCATCACAGAGAAGGGATCGGCGCCTGTCCCTCCTCTTCCCACCTGAGCAAGGTTGCTGACTGCAGTGAGGCCTCCCCTCAGTTTCCTCTTCTCCAGGCTGAACATAACAAGAGACCTCAGCCCCTCCTCATATGGCTTGAAGGCCTTTCACCATCCTCCTGGCTCTCCTTTGGACACTTCCTAATAGTTTAGTATCCTTTTTAGACTGTGGTGCCCAAAACTGCCCAGGGAATTTGACGTTCCCGGTCCGTACACATCTATACATCCCAAGTTGCAGAGTCCAGCACTTGTTAAACTTGAAACTGTTGGTGAATTCCCATCTCTCTAATTTGTTGAGGCCTCCCTGCAGGATTTCTCTGCCTTTGATTTGTGCCTATTTAATGTTTGCAATAGCATGCTGTTCTAACCTGCCCTAACTCTGCCTTCAGTATTTTGCACAGGCTGGTGGAACACAGTGTTTTCAAAAATTCAGAGGCCCAAGTGGCTGTTGCACCCTTCGATGCTATCTAGAAAAGGCAGTCAACTTCAAGCTCTCAAACTACTTATTCCCAAGAGTATACTGATTTCAGTATTAAAGGAAGGTAGAAATTTGCCTTTTAGCTTGTGGCTTCAGATTGACTAACAACTAATTCTGCTAAACAAAAAAATAAACCCAAAAAACGAAAGCTTATATCCAGCACTGACTTCATAGTGCATTTCAGCTGCTCTTCATGCATCTCTGAGTCTTTAACAGATACTTGCTTTCAAAAGGCTGGACAATGTAGAAATGTCTCTCATACTTGCAGATAATACTGTAAACAGTATTGCCTAGTTTGAGACTGTGGAGAAAGGGATCTCCTTACTCAGAAATCATACCTGCAAAGATCTCTGCTTTGGGAAGTCATCTTGTAATGAATGTGGAATATGCATGGTAGTGTATGGCTGTGAAGTTGCTACATCCTGATCCTATTGAGCTTTCCAAGTAAATCTAGTTTTTCCCCAAAGCTTTGACATTTAAGCCTGTTCAGCCTGTGCTTTAAGTACTCATGACTGCTTTTAGTTATGAAAATACCAGTATTACACTTGTACATTAGATACCAAGGGACTGTACAGCAAAATTATTTTTTGCTCAGCCCTGTAACACCTCATTAGAGTGGGGTTGTGGTCCTCAGACTACATGCCAGTACAACCATTTTATTCCAGTGCCAAAAAAGAAGAGAAAAAACTCTAGGCTAACTGACTGATAAGCTTCTGAGAGCACTACCTGACTTTCAGAGAAGTATCTCAAAAAGTGTTCTGGACCTATTAGTAAAATTTCCAAATAAAACCAGACATTCTTACACTAACAAAATGCATTAGCCACTTAATATTTAGTTCATTATCGTCCTACAATCAATATACCTCAAGTCTTACTACTGAAACTGGTATGTTTTCATGGTTACATGACTACCGAAGCCAAGAAAATCACAGCTTTCCCTTTCTGGGGTGTGTTTGAAAAAGGAGGGACAGGGAAAACAGAGTAACCTGGATGCTGTAGAGATAACATGCATAATGCTTCCCGGTTTGCCATGGTTTGGTTATGGTCTGTCTGGAGGAGATCTTTGCAGGTTCCCTTTAGAAGGCTTTTGATTATTTTACCACCTGGACTCTTAAAAAGCGACTTTTCTGTTATTTTCGTAAAGACCTGAAGAAGCAGCTTCTGCAGTGTCTTGTGTTCATAAAACTTTGAACAACTGTCTTCTATGGAGTCTGCATCCTGCATCATTAAAAAATGAGATACCATCACTGGAACAAAATCCAGGCAGCAAAATCAGCGTGATGTTGTTGCAAAGCTTGTTGGGGTCAAACCCCTCATTTTTCTCTCTTGTTCCTCTGATGGCATAATGGTGAGGACACAGTCAAGTTGGCAGCTGAAAAAACAGAGGACGTGGTTGAGGCCTCCCATACCTGTTAGACACGAGGTCACTCGGCAGGTGACCTCTGAAGTGGGAATAGAATCCAGGAAAGCAAATGGAGAGGTAGGAAAACCTGGCCTCACTGATTAGTTGGGAGGCAAGAAATTGAACCTCAGGAGAAGGGCCCACAACTTTCTGGCCCAATATTTACAGAAATGTGAGAATGCTGGTTCTGTTGGTCTTCCTCGGCCTCTTTGTATCAGTAATCTTCTCTTCCTCTCTTTTTCCATCATTCAAAAAAATGTCTGGCTTGGTATTAGGATAAAATTCTTAGTTTATGAAAACTCACAAATTGGTCAGAAAGTCTGACAGCTTTTTAAAAAATTCCTTTTGAAGTAGCTCATGCATTTCCTTATCTCTGCAATAGAATTTTCATGCTGAAATAGCCAGACACATAGAATGAGTCAGAAAATGGAGCCTACTTTTGCCTTTCTTTCACAAAAAGGAAGTTATTTTAATGTAGAACATTACCAACTCCATCTGAGCATAGGAAAGGAAAGGGAGGCTATAGCCTCCTCTGTAATTAGCTCAGAACTGCTAGTAGGCTCCCCAAAGATGATTGGTGAAGCAGATATTAGCCCCCAACGTGCAAGATAAGATTTTGAAATCTCAAAATACTAGCAAAAGCAACATCCAACATTCTGTCTTATATGTGACCTTCACCCTGGTATACTTGCACCTTTGCAAAAGAGGTGGAAAAAGAGCAGGAGAAATATATGTAATCATTAGGATTAAAAAAAAAATTTTTTTTAGGTTTTCAGTAGATATGACACCTAAACAGCAGGTCATTTCTTACGTAGTAGAGTACCAGAAACTGATACTAAAAGGGATTCTGCTATGAAGGGCGTACATGAAAGTTTAAAACAATATTTAGTTTTTGAAGTCCCAAGAAGATTAACAAGATTTTTGGGATTGTGACAATCTCTCAGCAGTTTTGGGTGCCCATGGTATAACCAGGATGAGACCAGCGTGCGTAGTCTAACAGAACAGGGCTTTGAAATCCGCCGTGCTGGCTGGAGCTGTCCAAACAGTTGTGCTGTCAGGTGCAGCTGGGGCTGGTCATGGCAGTGGAAAGCAGTCTGTGACATGGTGCATGTTTTTTGGTTTTTTTTTTTTTTTCTATTTTGGAGGCATTTCCAAATAACTGTCCAGTCCATGAAGCTGGTAATGTGCAGGTGGTGCCCTGCTGCCTTTGGTGGTCACAGCATGACAAATGCTGACTTGGAGTCAACAGAAAGTGCTAACAAGGTATGAGGAATGACAAGAACATGCTTGAAGGAGGGTGGCGAAACATGTTCCTAGTTTGTCAAAGAAGAAATTTTCTCTTGTGAATGAAATGAATCTCTAGTGGTGGAAAAAGTTAATCATGCTGCAACATACTTTCAAAGAAGTCCAAACAGTTACCTAATTAAGACAAAGATTCCTGGAACAAAGGCCATTTCATAATTTGTGGAGCTCTGAACACACAGCCAGTTGTCAAAACACAGCATGTAGTGTAAGAAACAAAACAGACCCCAAACACTTCTGGATGCATGTATGTGCATTTTCTTCTTTTAGTAGAATGGTCACTCAGTGAACATTTTTGCTGTTCCTATGGAACTTTTATTATACTACCTATTCTATATGCTGTGCCAGTCTTCTGTGGTATGTAGAAAGATGGGAGTAGTTGCAAAAGTGATGAGTTTTCTGTCCATTTCTGTTAAATTGTCTAATAAATTGCAAGGCTGTCTGTGCCTGAGTTACTGTCATTAATGGATGTGTGTCAGACTGATGCTATTGAAAAAAATAGTATAAAGATGCTGAGAGTGTACCTGCATCCCCAGCTTAGTGTTTTACCAGAGATTGGCATCAGCTCCAAAGCATCTAAATACAGTTTTCTGCTCTCCAGAGCTGCTGTTTAATATGGTTTTTAACTTAGGAATTCTTCTGTTAGTGCCAGCTGTTCTGAAGAATAAGACTGGTTATATTCAAGTCTGGCAAAGTCTCTTTGATTAAAAGTTGCACAAGTTCTTTATATTAAACATTAAAAGAAAAACAAAAACAAAAACAAACCACAAAGCACACACACAAAAAACCACATTAAAAGAAATCCAATCCCAAACTTGTTCTTAGTTTTAGAAATTAGTTTTAAACTGGAAAAATCCCCTGTGATATCATGATTGGATTTTCAATGGTATTTGGGATCAACAGACTTCAATTCTTGCACTTAAAAATGGATTTATCAAAAATATTCATTTGTATAGAAATGTAGATAATGTTAATTAATGGCTGTATTTTCCAGGTTAACTAATCTAACTAGTTTTAAGACTTGCATTAGAGGCACAGTGTGGCATGATGGGACCTATTACCAAAGACAATGTCCTAAATTTATTTGTTTCTTTTGAAGCACCTCTTTGATTCACTTCTGCCTTGCTGAGTGGATGGTGTTGGTGATACACTTCCACGGGGAAGCTGAAAGGAAAATAAGGATAAGTATTTTCTGTGAAAAATTTCAGGGCATAAATTTAGTCAGCAGTGCCCTTAATCTTTGAAAGAAAGCTAAGCATTCACACAAATACGTGAAGCTTCAGAATCAAGAGTATGGGAAATGTATCTAGCTCGTGTCATCAGTCTTGCTGAGACAGATGAAAACAAAGTTTTAAGTTGGCTTTGCTTGTTTTTCCTTTTGCATTATTTATAAAGTTAGGCCTGATGATGATTTTGCAGTCTGTGTTTGTAGTAGATGCCTGTACATTCTGCTGGCACCGTCATTAAACAATGAATTGTATTATCTGGCACACCAAGCTCAGAAGTTCTAAATTATTCAAAAATGTTTTTGTTGGGAGCTGGCACATTCTCATTAGCATGTATCTGGTCAGCCAGGCTGAATCAGTCATGCAGGGAAAATTTGTGAACTGCCAGGCTTGTCACCTTCTGTTAAGTCAGGAAAGACGCTGGGCCTGAAACAAGTCTTGACTGGGAAGTGTGTGGACAGTATTGATAGCAGATGGTGCCCACTCCCTTATCTCTGAAGGAACTGGGGTGCACATTGATGAGCCAGGCTGAGGGGCAAGAACAGCTTTTGGCACTCATTTGAATATGCAGAGGTAAAGAAGGAAGAACTTACTGCCTTGTATTGCTGAAGAATAACTGTCCAAACTTCAGTGATGCAGGCAGCTGTCAGTGATTGACTGAATGCAGTACTACTGTCATCCATGTACCTAATTCTTCCTTAAAATAATTTCCTGGAATTTTAGAGAATATTGCCTAGTGTTTTTATTGCTTTAAATAGGAAAAAAAAAATCCCTTTTATTCTTATAACTTCTATCTAAAGCAAGTATTAACATGTTTGTTTTTGGCAAGGAAACAAGAGCTCAGTAGCCAAGTCTAACTTTAATTTGCATGAAAATTGAAGGCATCACAAATAGGAAACAAATAGCAAAGCTCTTTTGCTTTGGTGCTGGCTTTCATGATGTATAGGGATATTGATATATTTGGTATATATAGGATGAATTTTTGGTTATTTTGAAATAAAGGAGTGTTTTTGCAATGATTTAAAGATAGAGGGAAATCAAAATTTCATCCCAAAGATTACTATCCCCAAGACTTCCAGGATTTTCAACTAAAATGAGTTGTAAGAATGATGAGAGGATGGTGTTTGTGTAAGACATATAATAGTGATAGGAGAGACTTGTGCTTTTTCAATAGTATTTTGGTCTGCTGTGAGGGAAATGGTGAAGATGAATTTTTTTTTTCTGTATGCCACATTCTTTTTTTTTTTTTTTTTGCTGCTTCAGACTTTACTTGGTAAGGCTACACCTGCAAATAACTGAGACTTAATGCAAGTTTGATGGCTGACTCTGACAGAGCTTGATGTTTTATCAGCAAATTAAAGCATGAAATTTAATCTTTATTTTCCTTCAGCAAATAATATTTCTGCATTGCAGAGTCGTGGCAGCTGCCCACAAATGAATCTTTGGTCTGTTGTCTAGACTTTGCTCAAGCTTTCTTTCGGGTTACATGGGGAGCAGTTAAATGCTTTTCTTTTTCCTACAGCAGTATCAGGGGCTATAGTAACCTTTTTCAGGACCCTGATTAGTATCACAGGAGACTGAAAGCTATGTCAGATAAGTCAAAAAATTTTTTAGGGGTGGTCTCTGTGGGTAGGAGGTCAGGTCAGTGGTTCAGAGGTTCAGAAAATCCATGGAAGGCAAAGTGGCAGGACTAGACTGCATAGTCGTGAGAGGGAATGGCTCAGCAACTGGCAGAGAATGGAAACCCAGCTCGAATTTCTCACCCAAGATGCTTGCTTCTGCTGCTTATTTGTTGATTATAATACTGCAAATAAACTGAAAGGTGCAAAATAAACAGTGAACATCATAGTTTACAAACTTCTATTACCTTTGGTATAGCCCTGTAGTATTTTAGGCTTTGACAAATTTTGTGGGTCAACTAGCAGTCTTATGTACATTAATACACATATTACTACTTTTTTTAGAAAAATAATTCAGATTATTTTGCTTATCAATCTTAGATGCTTTTTTTTTCTGTACCCAGAATTGAGACACTTCTCAGACACTGCAAGTGATTGCTACAGAGTATTTCAGATGGCAGTCTTCCTGAATTGAAAAAAGAATGAAATTCCATAATGGTGATTTGGCAGTCTGAGGTAGCCTCAAATCTCAGCTGCCAAACTGAAATGGGTTTTTAATAGAAAGAGAAAAATTGAAGGCAGAAAATTAGCAGAAAACTTGTATTTTTAAGTGTCCACACCAGAAAATGTGACCTTGATGACCATAAGTAGCTTTGAAAGTAAGTAATTATTGCTACCCTGACAAGCAGTCATAAATAGGATGGACAGCATCAATATTATTTCAGTCACTCCAGCTTAATATAATGGTGCACATATTTAAAGCCATAGATCTGTGTTGTGTTAGCACACAGATCTGTGCTACTGTTAAATATCTGACCAACATTGTCTGTCTTGTAGTGGTTTTTATACAGAATCCTGGAGGTCATCTATTCACAGCTCCATTGCCTTTAAATTAAATCTGCGATTTAATCATCTGCTGCCAGATGAACTAGCAAAAGATTAAAAAAAATTAAATAAATCACATAGGTCTTTGCATTTCTACCATCCCACTTTCTGCCCTACCTCAAAGGCCTAGGAGCAGAATCATGAGCTGCAAATGGCTGTTCAGCTGGTGGGTAGAGAGAGTGGTGGTCTGAGTTTGTCTTAGGAGAGAATTTATTAATGTTCTTCTAGAGCATAATGAGATGGTTTTCTGGAACATGTCGGTAACTTCACATGCAGTAACCACTGTCAGCCTTCCTGCAGCTCTGTAGAATGCTTCCATAGCATCTGGACGTTGAGGAAAGCCTAGAGCAGGTAGTGATGAGTGACCAGTTGTTTGGTTTCTGTGAGCTAAAAAGCCACGTTCAAGGTTGATTCCAAGGGGTTTTAAGACAGAATCTGTAAGAAGTTATGGGTGCATTTGTTTTGTATTGTACATATGATTACAATATCTAGTGCTGCTTCTTTCAGAGAGGCGTGAAATTTGTAAAATAGTTGTGTGAGTACTAATACAGGATAAGGATTAGGCTAAAAATCAATATTGTGGTTGAACTAAGTGGTTCAAGTACTTAAAAAAGGAGATATGTTACCATTATGAAAATGTCATGGATAGCTAAATCTTTATTGGATATGGGAGTACATAAATCAAGAGGCTCCTTTGACCTTTAGTTTGGTTTTAGACCTTTTTGTTATATTAGGAATAAATATATTAACTATACGGAGAGAATACAGAAGAGAGGACACGTTTTGCTACATAAAATAACATGACTTTTTCATTTAAACATCAATCATTCTCAGTGCATTAACTAGATTTTATCAGATTGTTTGACCTTTGCTGTCAAGGGAGTAAATGTAATTTTACTTCTCCATAATGAAAATAACATCAGGAAATGTATGCAAGAATGCTTGTTTAATTTCCTTCTCCCTGCATTCTTTCTCTGGTAAACTATGAACTTTTGTCTCAGACTTATCAAGCGTATTTTGCTTGGTCTTGACTTTAAAATATGAACACATTTGGTTTTACTTCATAAAAAAATTAAGTTTGTTTTAACTGAGGTAAACAAATTTGTGCCTTTCACTGTGGAGCTAAACTACTGCTTAGTCTTTTGATTAGTGTTTGTAGATTTGTGTATATGTCTGTATGCACATTTTATCTTTAACACATTACCATTAACATTATTTAACACATTATCATTAACACATGAACAAGAGAATATAATTTATATAGTGGTAAATTTAACTAAGTGGTGAATCTGTGTTCTAGAACCAAGTTTCTGTTCCTGCAGAGGAATGGATCTGAGAGAACCTGAGAACAATCTGAGAGAGGAGGAGAATATTTATCTTGGAGCAATTGAGCAAATCCTAAAACAAAGCTATAATTAAAACAAAAGGGGAGAATCCTGGAACACTTTCAGCCTCTTCAGAAAAGCGAAGCGGGAATATCTGGAAGAGGAGAAACTTTTGAAGTACACACCTAGTTAATACTAAATCTAGCTAGTGATAATGAGAAGCAAACATGTTACAAAGTCCTGATGGTGTATGGCCCATTAAGAGTGGAATTACTGAAAATGATCCACTACACCTTTCCTCCCAAACACCTTCTTGGAGAGTGGCACATGAAGTACCAGCCAATTACCAGGGAAGGCAAAATGTCTGTTCAGTAAACGTGTTGCAAATGTATACTGGGCAAATTCTGGTGTTAGCAGGTAAATGAAGAGTACAGAGAGAACAATTCAGATGCTGAATGTTTCACTCTGAAGTAAAATGAGCATGTTGTAAATACATGTTTGACATGGTGATTTAGTATTAGTTGGCAAATATATGGTGCAGAGAAGGCTTAACAGCTGCTTAATGGACAAATGTAATGTATCCAGCAGATCGTATGATGAAGAAAAACATAGGGAAATGAAAAATGTAGAATGAACAATTAATATTCTCTCAAATGCATCAAGGGATCAAATAATCTCAATAAAACCACAGAAGTTGTATTATTAATCGTGGTGAGTTAGTGAAATTCCTGCATAGCCAAACTCTTCATGCCTCAGTTGGATGGGAAAACCAGGAAACAAACAGAAATCAGAAAATCTGTGATTCAGGATAAAGGCTAGGGAATTTCTTACTGATTACTTTTGGCAAAAATGGATTTGCCTTGGGGATAATTAACAGGCTGCCAATTAAATTTGATTGGGGCAGTAATAAATAAATAAATATGAACAATTTCCTCCTGTTCCCCAATTCAAACAACTTCAGTCCTTTACTCCACGCTCCTCTGCCTGCCCCGAATGGCACAAGTGGGATTTAGGAGGGGAAGCAATCACCACACAGCAGTTCTGTCTTGTTCCTTCCCTCAGACTTCTACAGTTCCATCATGGGTCCTCTCCAGAGGCCATTTCCTTCAGGAAATACCCACCTGCTCTGGGCATGGGGTTCCTCTATGGGCTGCTCTCCAGCCATCTGCTCCGGTGCCTGGAGCAACTCCTCCTCTTACCTTGGCCTGTGCTCAATTCTGTGTAATTGCTTTGGTCCGTTGTATTTGGACTCGATGGTCTCAGAGGTCTTTTCCAACCCAGTTGGTTCTGTGAAACTGTCTCCTGGAAAACTGGAAGGAAAAAGAGTTGTCTTCAGTACTTTTTTTTTTTTTTTTTGATATTGTTAGTGTACACCCATTTTGTGTGCAAGTCTTAGAGGGTAAAGGAAGAAGGTTTTGTGTCAGAGGGGATGGAGTTTTGTTATTGTACCTGTATTATAAAGTAAATGATTTTGGCCCTGTCTTACTGATGACAGAAGAATCAAGAAAAGTGTTTCACCTTAAGAAAGTTATGTGGTCTTACAGACCTGCATGCATGAACAGGCAAGAGTGAAAACACTGACTTGCAGGCACTCACTATTTTATTCTGCTTGTCACTTGAGACTCGAATGCTCCAGATTCTGCACAAAACTTGAAGAAATATTATTGTCATTTTGAGGATCACTCAGCTTCTAAGCTGCACTTTGCAGACAAGTTTGCAGCGCAATGTGATTGCTCATGTGGCAGCATGTTATGAAAAAAGCTCTGATTTTTGGACTTTGTTTTTACTTTGCTGTAGATACAAGCTGGAGGCAGCATGTAGCTGGTCTGGCTTTGGAAGATACAGGAGGTGTTTATTGTTGTCCTGATCTCTCTTACCCCAGTAGGGTACAGCCTTTATAGATCAGGAACCTGCTGGGTAGAAATAGCCCCAGGCAGGATGCTGAACTTTCCAGGGATCATTCTTGCTTCTTCATGTCAATAAACTGAAAGGTTACAGCACAGTATGATCTCAGCCAGCTTTCCTGAACCTCATCACTCTATAGACCTGCATGTCCTCTCTACATCTGTACAGTTTAATGGCTCCCCAAGAAAAGAGAATGAGAAGGATTACATAGTGGTAGAGACAGAAAAAGCTCTTCAACGGGAGCTTCAGAGAGAGTGTTTAGTTGTATGTAATTTGTTGTGGTTTAATTCACAATGGAATAATTACATTTGTAGTTCTAGATGAGTGTCTGTTAACCCTTTATATGATATAATGGAATTATATATATTTAATAGATGTTAAAAAACCTCCCAACATTTCTTGGAAATTTTTTGATACTCTGATGGTTGGAATAGGACTATTTCTTGTGTCTGGCTGTAATTTATAAATTAATTCAAGAAAGTGCATAGAAGTCATTATATACACTTCTCTGAACTAGAGGTTCCTCAGGACTTGAGACTCTTGGTGTTTCTGTGCAGATTAAAATGCTGGGCAGTTTATGGACCATGAACAGTGATCCACATCTCAAGAAGCTACAGACTGTAATAATCCCTCTCTTCTGCTGTGGAGATACGTTTGTCAGACAGAGAAAACATTGCTTTCCTTATAATGCTGCAGAAGCAGTTAATGTGGACTCTTTTTTGTGAGATGTTGATATAGCAGAGGGCAGTGTTCTACCAAGAGAGTATTTGTGGCTGGAGCTTTATAATCCCTGTTTTCAGGATTAATTTAGACCTAAGATTTTCCCAACAGAATTAGAATATGTTCAGTAAATTGATGTTTGTCTCTGCCTGGTAGATGGTACATGTTTTATACTCCTTAGTCAGCATGAGGTTGGTAACTCCAAAGGCCAAGCAGTAAACTGATAATAAATCAGTGCAGTCTGTTGTCTGATGGACAATGAGAAGAGATTACTAAATGTGAGAGACGACTGTACCAATTTCCCCTCCCTTTTGTCCACAAGTTCTGCTCTGATTAGATCAGAACTGTCACTACCATGGTACAACCAAAAAGACCCAAGTAAATTCAAGAGGACAAGCATTTTGGTAAACTAGAGCTTAATAATTCAGTTGAGAGCCAGAAACAGAAAGGATAACGGAATTACAGTGAGACTACTTAATATTACTGTCTTTAGAGTCAAAAAACCAAGGCACAAAAATAGCCTATCATTCAGTGAGAAAGGTGTGTCTGGTAAGAACTAAAGCAATGCGTTGCAACAAGATTGGCAAAAAGAGGCTAACGAGTAACAGCTGTATCTGAAAGAAAATCTTTCAGGTTTTGAAAATGAGCTAGTGATGGATGGATGGAGGCTGTGGCAATTGACATAGTGGTGGTGCCAAGTGAAACACATTTGTTACCAACAGGGAATAAAATATATGCTACTGAAACTCTTTAGCACAGCTTGGAACTTAATATAAATAGAGTGTATTTTATAATTAAACCAGCAGTCATTCCCAAGAAACAATTTCGCTCTCTTTGATTGTTTTTTGTCCCCTTCCTTCTGTGTCAATTTGTGCATACATACATTTTTATATTATATTTTAATAAATAATTAGAGTCAGTTTTACTACCTCTCACCTCCAGGCTGAGGCGGCACTGCATCTAGGGATATGTCAGACACACAGGCTCTCTTGAAGTGTAAAAAGTCTCCATCAGGTTGGTTGTGGATAATCATTAATAGTAAAAATATATTTTTTTGGTAGTGTAGAAGTGCCTAGAAACTGCAGTTACAGGCTGGCAGAATTCTTGTCAGTCATGGTATGAATATGGCATAAGGAAATGATAATTGTCCTAGAGAGTTCACAGTATAACCTTCCATTCTGTTGCATTCTTTTTGGTAGATTTTGCTTTTCCTTATTATATTTTGCAGAATTCTTCTCTCCCCACCCCTTCCAGTCAGAATAGGATTAAAAGAGAATAAATAATCTATTGCTGTCAGGCATTATATTTCATCACTGTGTCATCCAAATTTAAATTTCCCTCCTGGTTGGTGCACTGTGATTTGAAAAGACTGATATAGCAAGCTTAAATCAATTAAGTAACATGCTCAGTCCTCCAGGGTTTGGAGGGGGAGAAATAGTAGACAGAAAGGAAGAGAAAGTATTTTTTTTCCCCTCCTGTACTACTTTATTGCTCTTTTTAGAGAAAAAATACATATGAAATGGAAGGAGTAAAATAATTGAAATCTGACTTCAACTCTTTAATAATACACTGAATTTCAAAAATGCTGTTAAAATACAAGTTATGTCCAGTAGTTGTAGTGAAAAAGTAAAAATCAGGACCAGAACCAGAGCGGTGATTATTAAAGTTTCAGAAGCTTTTAAAATCTTATTCCATGGTTGGGCTCCATGTGCCCAGCAGCTGAGATTGCTCTCTGTTGGTTAACATATCAAATTTGAACGGGATGATAAAACTCATGATTAATTACTGCTCTGCCATCCAGAAAATAAAGTTTAATGTGGAATGCTGTCAAAACTGTCTGCTAAAGGCTGTTGAAATGGTACCAATGCATTTTCTCCAACAAATCCCTTAGAGTTATGAATAGGTCTTATGCTCAATAGACATTTAGAGCAAATCTCTAATGGATAGATTGAAACCTTTGAAGAGATAGGACTGAGCCTAGTCTGCAATAATCTTTATATTACTTAGGCTTTATTTTTACTTTGAAGAGGCTTATTTACTGATCAGTGCTTTGGATTGCTCATTTACCTCTGTTAAAGTACTGCACAGAATATTGATTGCTGTAATAATACAAATTATCTAATTTTTTCTAAAATTTACTTTAGCAGGCAAATATAAAGTCATGTTCTTTTTAAACAAACAAAAAAGTGAGGTACCTGTGTGAATGCAGAACGGGATATTGTGTTGGTCCTAGATTGTGGAAATGCTGCAGGCATCACACATTCAGCATATTTGACCTCCCTAATGGAAGTGAGCTTAAAACAGTTAAAAAATTAAAAGTGAGATCTCAGTTCTTGGGGGAGATACAGAGGATGATGGTGACTGTCACTAGTCCAGTGAAACAAATATATCTTTCTTAAGGTTTGTATGAACTTACGGGAATTTGTGTTGCTGTGGCTGAGAACGTTCTTGGGAAGTTGGAAGTATCCAAGAACTTGAAGAATTTTTATTTGAGATGCTATTTCTATTATTCTAAAGGCAAAAGATGTAAAGGGGTGGAGGGTGCTGGTAGCCAGATGCCAGCTTAGATGGTTGCAATCTCTTGGTAGTGTGGGCATATCAGCAGTTCAGGGAATGTTTTGTACCTAAAACTTGGTGCAGGTTGGGGAGGAAGAATGAGGTACAGGGAAGAACAATGATTTACAGCCATATTCTGTCAGGGTTTGTCATTCATGGTTAAATGAATGTTAAATAGTTAAATGCACCTGCTGCCATATTGATTGGACTAAGCTGGCTCACAAAATGAGCCAGAAATGCTCCACCTAGAAGAATCATAGGAGAAAGAGGACTAAAACATCATATAATGAGATGTTTTATGAAAAATGAGGACTAGCTGGTGGTGCTAGTGAAAGTAGAGCAAGATGTGTTTTCTGCTACCTCCAGCCCTTCTGTTGTGGCCTGAAGGGAAAAATTTAGAAGCTTTTAGAACTTTGGAATGGGGAGCAGGGACTCAATCCACCAAAACGAAGAAGCCAGGTGGCTGAAAAATAGTACTGAGTAGTGACTCATAGCAATTGAAAACAATTCTGACATTCTTTTTCCCTCTGAAGCCAGTTTTTATGGAGAAATTCTAATCCAATATGCAAGCCAATTCATATAGACAGGTTTGGAACTATACATGCAAAAAAGAAGCAGAAAATGTCAGGAGTTTAAACTTTTATAAAGGTTGACAAGATAGAGAAGAGAGAGCAGTTGATAAGGGCAGCAGTCTTAAGAGGAACCTTTTAAGCAAAGATTGCCTGAAGATAGTCCAGAGATAAAAAGCTATTTTTTAAGAAAATCGTATCATGAATAAATCTTTATAAAAGAAAAGGCTATTTTTAACTGCATATAAGAGCAAGTAAACATTTGCACTTTAATATTTTAATTTTCAGTTTGAGTGATTATGCATAAAGACACTACATTTGCATTAGCATTTTATGGGATCAGATTTCTAAATGTCATTTTCCTTTCCAAAGAACTTTTTTGTTATTAATTGCTTTTAGTTAGAAGACTGTAAGATGTATCTCCTGACATTACCTGTAAGTACCACTCAAGATTAAATAAAACTAAAAAAGAAGATGAATAAACTGGTTTTTGTGGCACATAGTGTTGTTAACCTTTGTCCCAACCAGGTCTTTCTTAACTGAGTGATCAGTTTACCTTTGCTTTTGTAGACAGTTTAGCATTTTTCTGTGGTAATTTAATCACTGGCCTCATAGGAAATGAAGTACTGAATTCCTGGATTGAATGCAGTATATAATGATTCTGTGTTCTCACTTTTGCAGTGTATGGATTCTCCATTAAACTCTCTGGGTAACCTTTTTTAAATTAAGTTGTGCAATTGCTAATTCAGTTATCTCCATGCATATATGCAGAAGGGTATTACTGGTGGCCTCTGTGGCTTAAAAAAAGGTGGAAAAAAACTTTTGTCTGTTAGGTAAGTGAATAGCAGGAGCCAAATCACAGTAATTTCCCCAGAAGTTCCAGAGATTTTCTGCCTGGTACTTCTGGAATTCTTTACTTATTTTTTTTAAACTGTTCTCCAGGGGTATATCCCCTAGATATTTGCATATGGTCATTAAATTGACTGTGGGACTTTTGTAGGATATGCTTTCTGACAACAGTTATATTGTTCCATTAATGGCAGAATCCTTATCCTAGGCCATGAAACTGGTAAATATCCAATCATCCTGTGAGCCAGTGCTCCCTGAAGGCTGACAGGTGCTCTGCTCACCCTCCTTGCTGAAAAAGATGCTTGAGGAATTGTGAACAGAAATGTGTCAGACGTGATTCTGAATTCAGAAATCACTGAATCATTTCAGTTGCACTGAAATACAGCAGATGTGAAATACAGCCTCTCATGTAAATTCACTGCCCCAATGGTTTCAGATTTAGGAACTGAGTGTCGTCTATTTACCATCAAATTACGTAACTTCTGCAGTTAATTGCACTTATCTATGATGTTAACTTTTGGTGACTAGGAAAAAAACAGTGCTTCACTGGGATATTTGGGTATTTATAAACAGTGGCTTACTGGGATATTTGGGTATTATTTGTCTCTTCAGTTTGCCATCCCTTTGTAGATTAGAGGAGTTATGAAAAGGAATAGAGTGGTTTTGCCAGCAAACAGTCACATAATGGTAATGTTAGCAACATCCTGTCAAGAACTTACTGGCTGAGATCTTGGGTTGTGAACTTGTGAGCAACAATGTCTATAAACTTTGCTTGTGTTATGTTAGAATAAAGGTTGATAATTTGTAATTCTGAATTGCTCAATTTTTGGCGCTGCAAACATTTTGAGCTGACAGAACAGATTGTTAATGTCTTCAAAACAATGAGAGACAATTGCCTCACTTGACAACAACTTGAGAAAGCATGCTTAATTTTCTAACAATAACAGCTTGTTAATTATCTCTTTTTCTGAAACATCATCCCTGGAATTCAAGTTTTTGCAAGTAATACTGGGATGCTATAAGCAAAGCTCCCTAGCTGGAACCTAAAGTTCACAATAACAGGGAGTTACCAAAGTCACCTTCGCTTTGCAGATAGATTGTATTTTAATTATGGAACCCTAAGTTCAGAATAACAGAGAGTTATGAAAGTCACCTTTGCTTTGCAGGTGGATTGTATTTTAATTATGTATACTTCCATCCAAAAAAATTAAGTTGAATTCCTAAAATACAAGGAGATTTTTTTCCATGTAATTCCCAGTTAGAGCAAAGAGGATTAGAAGTTGAAAAGATATTTCATATCTGCAGGTAATAAAGCTAAGTATTTGAGGCCTGAGGGTTTTTTGATTGAGCAATTACTTGTTTGGCCTAGCCTGAGAAAGCCATTAATCATAATGACCATTTTACAGTGTCCCCTTTCCTTTATGGGCTGGACAGCAGAGGTCATCACCTCGTCATTCAGGTCAGTGGAAAGGCCACATGTCTGCTCTTGCTTCACTACTGGGCCAGAGTGCAAGATGACACCGGGTTAACAAATGACCACTCTTCTCCTAATTATAGGAAATGTGGCCAGGTTGTGCCAATGGACAGGGTTCAGACTCAGAGGAGCATACAGACAGTGGCAGGACCTGTAAGGTGAATGAGTTTCACTCTCACCTGAATTATTCTGAAATATTCTTTGGCAGTTGCTTAATGTTTGGTATAACTCTAGTGTGTGGAGAGAAAATACCCATCACTCGAACTGCTCTCAGTTTCGGTTTTTACTTTGTTTCAAGACTCTGACCCCTTGAAGATATAATTATTTATAAACTTTGCTAAATCATGCCATTAACAACACATGCCTTTAACAACACACATTTACACTATCTGTGTATAATCAAATGTGATGTACTAATCCTAATATCTTTATGACAATGTTTGGTTCAAGTAATAGGTCTTGAAAGAGGAAAATAACCACACAGTATTGTTGAGCATAAGATTAAATAGTAGAGGCATGATTTGAAAGAACAAAATGGAAGTACCGCTTGTTTATGCACTTGTATCTGAGATGAGTAAGTTCATGTTGGTTTTGTTTAAGCTTCTGACTGATAGAAACATATGGTGGAAGGAAAAAGAAGCTCAAGATTTTGGGTCATCTTCCCGAGGTTGATTAGATGATCCCTAATCCCTAATTCCCTGTATCATATGTGTGCCTATCATCATGTTTTAGGAACGTAGCTTTCCAACAAATATTCATCGTTTGAAAGGTCAAATAGTGAGCAAACTAATGTGGGAGCTTGCAGGAGCAGTGTTATAAATGCGTTGTAAGACGGCATGGTGGTGCCCTGTGTGAAGAGTGCTGAGGTGGCCATGTAGGGGCAGCAGGAGCAGGGGAGCAGGTGGGTGGGAGTGCTGCTGTCAGCGTGGGTGGGAGCACAAATCCTGTCCCTGATTGCCAGTCCCATGGTCGCCTGGTCAGCCCCAGACTGGACTGGCTTAGGACCTGGAGTGGGAGCTGGCTGTGTGCTCCCTGTGCTGGTGTATCACATGCTGCGGGTTCTGATCCTGCAATTCCCCTCTTGTGTGCAGTTTTGCTTTTGCTTGCCTTGTCCTTTTATTCCCTTTGCAGCACTTGGCTGATAGTTAAGACCGAATTGCAGTTTAACTTATTATGCTCTTTGGGGAGCTAATACAGTATCCTGTCACCTGTAAATTGCCTCAGCATGATGAAAGTTGTCATTTCAAATGGGAATTTTCCTATCTGAAAGGAGCTGTGTGGATTAAGATTTCTTTCATTACCTTGAGAAACTTACAAAGCCTTTTTTTCTGTAGTCTCCTTGCCGGCCTCTGCAAGGAGGAAATACATGTGCAGGAAAATAGACTGCAGACAATGTGTGGCATATCAGGTGTTTTGGTAAATCTGTTTTTATGCTTCAGGGTGTATCTGTGTGTATGTATATTTATGTCCGTGTGTGTTTATGTGCCTGTTACTCAGCATATTTTCATATTTTAATAACCTTGCAGTCTTAATTTTGAATTAAAATCTGCCTTTTAGTTCTGACTTTTAAAGATACTCATATAATTCAGTGAGTTTACTAGCTGGCCTGGCTGGCTTTCACCTCACATCTGTTTGTGGCTCTGACAAGACCAAATCAGTCCTATTTTTACTTCAGTGAAGCCAGCAGAAGGACAATATAATGAGAGTAAGTGGCTCTTGCACAGACTTACCATGCAAGCTTTATGGAGATAGGTTAGACCCAGGCTCCCCTGCAACAGCTAGCAATTTTTAATCTGGGCTTCACAGAAAAGCTGATGATTTTGCATGATGAATATGCAAGTTTCTCTCTGTCAAGGGGTAGAGCTTTATATTGTGATCTTTGGTTTTATTGCTCTCTCATCTGCTGCTGTCTGCTGCATATTGCTTCTGCTCTTCTACTGTTTTTCTTGTAGATTCTTTTAGGCCTACCTGGCCATATTCACTGTTAGCTCAGAGCACTTGCAAAGACCCTCTGTTCAGTAAACATATAATTCTGCCATCTAAGGTGTAGTTTGCTGTATTTACAAACACGTTTTCACTTCTGTTCTCTTCCAGACTCAAAATCAGGTTTGAAGTCTCCTGTCTCTTTACCTTTGTTCCAGAGCTACCTAAGTTAGAGTTCAGTCAGAGCACTTTGCACAAGGCTTAGGTTTATATCTAGGCTTCACAAAAGATTATCAAGCTAGCTTAAAATCTAGCAAACTGAGTGGAGTGGTCTGTGCTGTACCTCTATGAAACTTCTGTCATAAATAGACAAATAAACATACCCTCAACATTTAGACCTTCACTACTAGTGAAAAGCTGCTTGTATTTCCCACTATTCTTTTCTGGTTTTATTCCTTTCCTTCCATCCTTCTCCAGTGAACAGTCCTCCTACACAGTGCAGCTGCCATGTTTCTTTTACTGCAGCAACCAGGGGGACAGGGCCATCACTACGGACTTGTTAAATGTTACAGCTTCTTTCAGTTCCTATGTTTCTCAAGCCATGTCTCTGCTCTGCAGGTCAACTTGTTCCTGGCTTTTACACGTAGTCTATTGGTTCTGCATATTTAATGAAAACCATCTGCTAATACTTACTAGCTGGACCCCATGTCCTCCAAGAGCTCAGAAGTGCTGAATTTGCCTCAGTTCTGCTTAAATACCTTCTTCTGCAGCAGTACTCATATATGGCAAAGAAATTGTAAATCCCATTCTGTTCTAGGAACAGATTTTAAAGACTTGTATGTTCTTATTATGTGTATGGTGAGCCAGCTAGCAAGTCAAGAAATAACCTTCTTTCATTAAAATGCAACCAAGTGCAAATAAGTCCACAATTGTTAGAAAGAAGAAAGTTCCTAGATATGCCTGCATTTCACTGAAATGAGGCCCTTTGTTAAAACTGAAATCTTTGCAATTAGAATGCAATTGAAAAGGTTGAGTTTTTAAAGTGTGGATTCGTAATTGGATATACAGTCTTCCACTCCTGGGTCACCAGTTCAAATCTATCCCAGGTCAGTAGTCACTGAATCCTGGTACCATCTAACAGCTGGTGGTTTATGTGAAATGAGTAGCCTGTCTTACTTCAGTTTGTACTGAACAGGTGTCCACATTGCAAAAAAGTTACTACAATTGTTAGCTTAGCTAGCAGTCTGTACGGGAGCAAAAATCTGTGTTATAGAATACAACTGCTATGCAGCCCTTAAAAATTATTTCTCCAAACTGGCATTGAAATTTATTGGGCAAAATGATACCATTTATAATTCTTATATTCTTTTCTTAAAATCTAAATAAGGGGAGCTAAAACACTTACTGTGGTTATCAAGATATCTTTGTCAGAAACCATAGTTCTGTAATGAGACAACAGCCTCATCTAAGTATCTAAAGATCAGAAAGCATCTATTACCAATAAAAAGGCATTTTTTATGCTCTGCAACATTACTTTCAAAACTTTAAAGAGCCAATGAATTAAAATTCACAGGGTTTCCTTAAAATTGTCTCCTCTTCTGTGTTGCAGTTATCATCTGATATTGTCTTCCAGATCCTTTTTGACAATCTCAATCTTCTATTAGAACAAAGCTACAGTGATATTTGAGCTTAGTGTAAAGCAAATAGAGAACGTTAAAGAGTGATATTTTCAACAGATACACACCCTGCCTGTAGGTGAGAGAGACTTGGACAGATGAGAATCTGAAAAAGTTAATACAGTCGCAGAGCTGTATAATTTAATAGTTTTATCTTGGTCACTCAACCTAAGAATGTGACACATGGACTGTGAATATTTTTTAGAAGCTTCTTTTCCAGTAAAGTCCCCATGACAGTTAGGAGCCTTTTTCTTCTTCCCCTCTCATTCTGCCCCATTGCAGCAGACGGGAGATCCAGTGCCCGAGGGAGAGCACGCGGAGCGGCTGTGGGGGCTGGCAGGACCCGAGCGTGCCCTGGCTGAGTGAGGCAATGTGCTGCTGGAGCCAAGGCCACTGCAGGGTGCCAGCAAACATCACCAGCTCTGCCCTGCCTCCAGCACACGCCATGGTGAGTCACACACCAGGGCTGGTGCGCTGGGGAAGAGGAAAAATGTCAGGAGGACATGCAGTGAAAGGTGGCCTCACAAGGGCACAATGTTACTCAGTTTTTCTTCAGCCGAACAGGTGGCTTGTCAACATAACTGTAATTTTATATAGAGGTATTCAGAAGCTTTAGAGACATAGACTATGGCATTTCAGTTATGTCCATGCCTTTGATACCGGCGCTGCAGTGTTGGGATTGGTATGGCACTATTTAAACTCCGTGTGTGTCAGTGTTGGCTACATGGTTGTGTGCCTGGTGCCAGCTCAATACTTTCTTGTGTCAGTGACTGCTCATGCTGTGCATGTAAAAAGCAGCTGGAGTAGTAAAGCTTGGGTTTCGCAGATTTGTTGATAATATGGATGAGCACCATGTTACAAACATCACAGTAAAAAAAGCCCATTGCTAATGAATGATGTTCCATCAGCTGAACGGAGGAGTTTAGTAAGGGGAGAGATAATCACACGTGGTTTAAAGTGCCACCTTTGTTAATGGTTCTGGTCCATGTGGATTCTGAGTGTGTGTTCTATTTTTGTTGTCTCTCAAGAGGATCAATATTACATTCTCTGAAATCTTTAGGAAGAAATAAGGATACTTTTTTGATTTCAAGAGTGGCTTAAGGACTATTTTAAATCCCTGGATTATAACAGACCAACTAAATCTGTTAGATTTTTTTCAAATTTGTAAAAGGTATTATCTTTTTAAGTTCTTGTTCTGACAGATGATTTCTCTCTCATCTTATTTAGATTGAGTAGCTCTAATAACTTTCTCAGTTCGTATCAGAGTGCATGAAGGGAGAATATGATCACAAGCACTTCTGCCACATTTTTGTTCCTGTGATAGTACCAAAGGTCCTTAATGTGTTTAAAGTCTGATTACATCTCTGTAAAAGGAATTGATTAGCAGTGAGCCTGATGTTGTTTAATTTATGGTGAAGAGAGGTTTTTTTTTTGCAGGTGATATCAGAGGCACTTGATGCAGGCAGACTATGGTGCTGTGCCTTTGTTATGAAGAAAAAAAACTGTTATTTATATTCATTACACTCTGCCCATCAGCCTGAAATAAAATTATGTTCATTTCTGATTTCTGCTGGTAGGTGTAAATGGAAGGGAAAAAAGCTCTTCTAACTGCTCATTATGATTTCTGTGGCAAAAACACTTACTGCTTTAGCCTGAAAATTTTCATTTATATCTGAATTGTGAATTTTCTTGTTTAGGTGAAGGTCCCACAAAAAGTTAATTAAACTTAATTTTTTTTCCAATTTATGGCTGTTGTGGCCTTAAAAACACACCGCAGCAGAGATAGCCTTCTAAAGTAATGTCTACCTGTAATTAGATTAGATTGCTGATTTGTGGTCACTGAAATAAAAAGCAATAAATTATAATGCTTAATTTTTAAATTCATTTGCTCTCAAATTTTGTTTAGTGGGTTGCTGGTGGTCTTCTGTGTATTCTGGAGTTGCTTCTCCCTTTTCACTTGCAGCTGCTTTGTTTGATGCCTTGGAAGCTGTAAATTAAAGAATGAGGAGTGGTTGCATAGATCTTTCCTAGTAGTGCTTGCAGCACTAAGAGTAGGGAACTGGCATGAGAAGCACCACCCCTTTGAAATGGAATAAAACCCAAACACCTCTTGTTACCAAGTTTAGAGCTTCAAAGAGGAAAAAATTGAGCTTTCTTTGGATACACTAAAAGAGAGCAGATGAGGGGAAAAAGAGCAGTGTGAGGATACATGAATATGGAGAGAAAAGTCAATCATCTGATTAGGACATCATTATGTTTCTTCTTGTCTTTTAAAGCACCCTAATAAGGAGCAGGGATGCCAAGAGAGAAGATAAATCAGCACTTTAAGTCTGTGTAGGGAGCAGTGCTTAGTGCTGTGTTGTTGCTCTGTCATGCAGCAGCTCAGCAGTGTCTAGAAGAGGATGCTGAAGGTTGCACCCCTGCAAGTGGATATTCTCTTCTCACCATGTGGAGTGGCCTGAGTGCCCAGAAATGAGAATTAAAACTGTTGAGTAGGAGACAGGATAAAAGAGAGATATTCCTTTTGACCCTCATGATACATGCTAGGATGGTGACAAGTTCTAGGTAACCCTTTTTCTTTCACGTTGGCGTGTTGGACACTTTGTCTGGTGCTTGCAGTACAATGTGTAGGCTTACTCATTGCTGTGCCAGTCAGATTTTTTTTTTTCCAAAGTCTAGTCCTGTTGTTCCTCACTACAGCTACTGGGTTCTGGACCTTTAAGTCAGCAGAGATCAACGTTAATTTAAAAGATAAAATAATATGTCCTTTAACTAATTTGGGTGTTACATCAAATTTCATAATTTGGTGCATATAATAGCTCTTAAAATTGAATAGATATGGTTTTCATAGGTGGTCATATCTGGAATTAGTGATGATGTTACGGAATAAAAAGCTGGAGAAGTTGAGCTTTTCAGGTAAGAGTGTGGAATGAACTGGAGCTTTTGTTCCTTACTGATCAAAACTATTACCTTCCTTCAAAAAGAGAAAATTGCATCTGGATGTTTGCCTTGTGCTCGCCCGAGGTATAATACTTGAAAACCACTTCAGCTTTAGTGAAAGAAAACATCTGCCATAGTGAAGAGCTGGGAATTTAGATTCAAACCCCCTGAATTACTGGCATTTTGGTACAGCAGCTTCTAGGGAAAAAGGTACTGGCCAGGAACCAAGAACAGAGGATTACACGCTGATGATTTGTCTGGGGTTTTGCAAAAGATTGATTTCTTTGAACAACTGCAGTGTGTAGCACTAACACAGGAAATAATTTATTAGAGCAATCAGGAAAGTTGGAAAAAGGAAAAAGTGCAGTCTGTAAGATCAGTCATCGAGTTCTTCGGAATTTCAGTGTTAGCTTAAGATTGTGATGCAATAGACTTCTTTTCAGACCTTGCCTTTTCACTGCACTGTTCACTTGAAAAGTCAAATATGGTTAAAGGAAGTATGTAAGATATTTTATTGATAGGGGTTTTTTGTTTCTTTCTTTGTTTTTTGGGGGTTATTTTTTGGTTGTTGTTGTTGTTGAAAAGACAAGAATCAATATAAGGCAGGTCTTTATTGTCTGTTTAAAGGGATGCAGTTACCTATTGAATCTCAGACCCTTTAGTAAAGCCTGTAGGGACTGTTTGTCTCATGCTGGATTTCTGAAGATGCCTTCAGAAGGAATGGCTCAGTGTGCTTACAAGTTCCACCTGAATATGAGGAAGAACTTTTTCTTTACTGTGCAGGTGACTGAGCACTGGAACAGATTGCCCAGAGAGGTTGTGGGGTCTCCCTCACTGGAGATACTGAAGAATCATCTGGACACAGTCCTGTGCCATGTGCTCTGGGATGACCCTTTTTGAGCAGAGAGGTTGGATGGGATGAGCCATGGCAGTCCCTTTCAACCTGGCTGATTCTGGGATTCTGTAATGCACCAAATCTATTTTGTGAAGGATTATCACAGAAAGAGCTTGATTCCAAGGATAGTAAAGTAGTAAAAAGCAGGCTAAGGAATAACTCTGTACTCCCACTGCCCAACAGATATTGATACACACTTGTGTAACTCTTTGGCAGTGATTAGAAGAATAGTAACACCCAATATATGTGGGTGCCATACAGCTCCTCCACTTTTGACAGTCCTTTCATCTTATGCATCTTCTTAGTAAAGGTAGGAAAGGGGATTGACACTTATTTATGCATGTCCATTTTATGTATTGGGCGCATTTTTGTGAATTCAGCATTCATACGGACTGTCTTACTTATTCCTGTACCTCAATCTGTGTTAATCACATAGACTGTTCCCCTTTGGGATGATTAGAGGATTACCCTGCTGTAAATCTACTGTAGCAAGTGTTTCATGCATAATCATTGGTAGCAAGTACCTCCTGTACAACTGTTGAAATAAAAATAGGTCTTATTGTCATAATCCATTCAGCAGAAAAGGATACTAAGATTCTTTCATTTTAGGATTTTGAAAGAAAAGTTTGCATTAAATGCATTGGAAATTATTTCATGTTATTTTAAAGGTAAAGGAAATACTAGGGAAATGTGTGTTTTCTTTACCCAAAATGAAAATAATGGCTCAGAACTCTTTGTGCAGTTGGTTAGTACACACTACTACCATACATTGAATGTTACAAGGGTGAAAAATGACTGTGGAGGGACAGAAGAGACAGTGGTTCTCACCACAGCTCTTGGCATCTGATGAATTTGCTTTTTAATGTGTTGTCTACAAATCCTTGTGTTTTAGTGAGAATGGGGAGAACCTCAGTGGGTGGTTAACTTTCACTTCACCCCAGGAGGCCATTGAAATGTAATATATTTCTTCATATGAATGACCTAACTAATAAAATTTTCATTCTGTGCAACTCTATAGTTTTCATGGACTTGGTATTGCTCACATCTGAAAAACTAGGAATTTTTGATGTTGGATTTATCAGTGTTAGTCTTTGACAAAGAGGATTTTGTAAATAAAGCTGTACTTAAATCCCTGCGGCAAACATAAATGAATTCTTGAAGTGGGGGTTTGACTGGAAGGTCATGAAGACATTTTTTGCCTGCTGAACTGCATCAAGCAATCTGTGTAGGTTTTTCAAATATGTCATCTGTACAGTTCTTTCCTTTTGGTAATCATGTTAATAGTGATAATATTACTGGAAATAATGAAAAAAAACCAGAAATGCTAACTATTTTAATAAAAGGAAAATTAGGATTAAAAATAATGATGATAACTTAAGATGTTTCTTACTGTGTGTCTGCACAGTGTGTATCAATTCTTGCTTTAAGAGCTCTATCCATCTGATTTTCTGGTACTGTCATGTCAAACTTCCCTCATTGAAACATTTTTCCTTGTCTATCATGGCTCAGATAAAAAGGTGTATAACTGAAATTTTATACACTTCTTTTTCTCTTTTACCTGTTTACAATCTTGTATCTACAGTTCACAGTCATTTGGGTGCTGTGCAAAATCCTGTCTTGTCTTCTGTAGACCAGCTGTGTGCATCTGTATGATTTAATTATTGGTGTGGCATTGCTGGCAAGATGCTGTTTCAGAAAACTGAGTTGAACCAATGCTTATGTCTAAAGCTGTCTGTGGTGCTGTAATATTTTACATTAGAATATGAATGTGATAAAAAGTACAACTTTAAGGTGCTTGGAGATAGATCACAGATGCATAGAGATGTCTAACTGCATTGTTCCTCAGTTACTTGATCTTTAAATACTGACAGGTCAGAGGAAATGCAGATATGTTTTAGTCTTGTCCGTGTTTGAGTCCTGGGAAGCCCACTTCAAAAGCTGGGTCTTAAAAGGTCTTTGCTTTTATCTGGAACACACAAACCCTTTCAGAAACTTTCTTTATCTTTTCGTTTCACTCGACACCTACGCATCAGCTTAGCTGGTGTGCTAAACAGAGATGTTTAAATCTTTCCTTTTATGTGTTTCTAATTGTACTTTTTTTTCAGAAGGGTCAAATAGGAGCTTGCACACTCTGAGCTGTGACAGTGAGAACTGACAGGACTGGCAGAGTTCTGCCTCTTCAGGCAGACAGTTGGAAAAGCATCTTTAGAAATGTGATCCTTGCAAAGTTTCTTACTCTGAAGGTGCATCTCCTAGACAAGTTTGTGTTTACTATGCCATGGTCTGTTTCCTTACCTTAAATATAAGGGATTTTGTCCATTTGGTGAGATCGTATAGTGCCTTATAAATTAAATTTGTGGGAGTGAATATAGGTGTGTCTAAGTATGAGCGAAACAAACAGAGAATTGAAGTGGTGGGAAGTGGATAGCTCCCTAAAATTTGTAAAGAGTTTTCTTTTCACCTCATATGAAGAATACTTGGACTTTTTGCTTATTTTACCTATTTTCTTACCATACTAACATTCTAAGCAATATTGCTTCCGAGTATGATAAATGCATTTTAAAAGCAATAGCATGGTGTAAAATTAGACTACTGTATCTCAGTTGAACACATAAGGAGTTAGCATTTTAATTATTATACAGTTCTAGCATCACTTAGTCAAAAACCAGTGGAGTTTCTCTGGGTATGGAAAGGGAAAACTAAGACTAGAAGTTAAATCCGGAACTCATATGTACGTAGCGTTTTTGTGCTTCAGCATTAGTGTGAAAATATGTTCATGAAACTAGGGTAACAGCATGAAATAGCTGTTTCAAAAAGAGCAGGCAGGGTCAATGGAATGCTTTGTTTAGACATATTCTGTTTGTCCATACAATGCTTTTTTATGTAGGATGAAGCTTTGCTATGAAATGCTGCTTCACTGCCCTCTCTAGCAAGGCCACTTCACTTATGAGTTACAGCTGTTGAAACCAATTAATAATAACCAAATTTGGTGGGGTGGTAGGATGTTTAAAATTGATACCTAAGCCTGAATAAACTTTCTGGAGTTCTGAAATTTTTACTGGATTATAACCTGTTGTTTTATAGCATGAAAATTAATTTATGATGGTTAAAATAAGTGATAAACGGGAGTTTGGAATGTGCTGCTCCAGGTAGGCTAATGATTAGATGTGGAGCTCAGACATGCTGTACAGGCAACCTTGCTTTTTCTGTAGAATGCCTCAGTGCTTCCAGTTTGAAACAAGCCCAAAATCCAAACAGGCTAGTTGACTCAGAACAATTTAAGAAATGGCTTCAAGGTTCTTTTCTTTTTTCCTAATGTGAATTTTAATTTTTCTAGCAAGGCCACTTTCTGTTGGCAACTTCCCAGCCTGTTGCCTGTGGTACCAGCATCAAAATAAAATGTGGACTTAGGTTTTATTAAATGGTGTCATAGTATATTAGTTACTGTTTGGGAATGGTAGGGAAAAAAGTCTGTAAAAGCAAGTTCATCCTGTGTGCTTTCTCAGGTGGGATGGTTCTCTATGTTCATGCTGTTCAGTCTTGTTTAGATTAACATATGTGCTACTAGGCTTTGTCCATTTTCATTGGTAATGAAAATCCATTGTGTGGCTTGTAACTTGTTTATATATATCAATGGTCTTTGTGGATTCAGTCCTTAATGATAGGTGTTAGAGAAGAGCCCCAGACTGACAGACTGGAGCAGTTCCTTGTATTGACAGAGGATGACTGGGTGACCTTGCAGTGGAGGATGAGTAGCCATCTTGATTATTTCTTAAAATACAAGTTTTTCTGCTTAAAAAAAAAAACCCTTGATGGATGCTTCATTTTTCTGAGTAACCTTCATTTTTTTTGTAAATGAATGGACATAAATACTGAGGCACCATCATTCTCAGTGCATAGATTCTGCAGAAAGAGGCTGTTGATAAATACCTAGATAAATATATTCATAGTAATTAGGGCATTAAAATAATATTTCAGGTGATGTAGCAGGTGCAATTGACTCAGTTTTATTTGTATTTAGTTTTGAAGCAATCATGTACTTTAATTATTTTTATTGTGATGAAATGTTCCAATTCTAGCATCTGTGTTATTTAACATACTGATACTGGGAGGTACGGCAGGAGATGGAAATAATTTATTTGAGAATTACATGATTCACTAAATTACAGAGTTTAACTATTGAAACTAGTAGTTTCAAAATTTAAAAATTAACATTGATGGGGTAGCGATTATTTCAAAATGGTGTTTGATCTGCTGTTCTATGTATTTATTACATTATTAATTCCTGTGTTACTGAAGCTAGTGGAACTCTCTGTTCTGCTTTTAAGTGTGTAATGTCAAGACTGTGAAGTTCAAGAGTCCAAACTAATTTAACTTTTATCCCAGTGGAACATCATCTCTAGGATATTAACAAAATAAACAGTGAGACTAATGAATTTTCCCCTAAGTTCATTATTAAAACGATTTCTTAATTGCAAGGAATCATTATGCAGCCAGTTTTACATATATGGTAATTACACTTTATACTGAACTTTTTATGTATTCTGAAACAAACATGCTTCAAAACATAGACCATTATCTCTAAATGCTAAGTGGAGACAACCATCATACATGGAAAAAAGTAACTTAGCTGATAAAATATTTTCTAATTAAATACTGAATAAATTAATTGCTTAACAACGGTGTTCTGAATATGACTTATTTCTGACTTTAGGCTGTTCTCCAAACACAGTATTAACCACCAGCAGAATCTTGAGTCATAGATCCTCCAATACTGTACCTGGCAATATTATTATTAAGATGCTTGCAGTCCCAGCAATACATAATTTCTTTCAATGGCTCTTAAAATAAAGATCCTGAAGACCGCATCCATCAGCTTGTCACTGTCTTTGTGGAAAAAAAACCAAAAAAAACCGAATTATCAAAGATGTGGGACCTGCACACAGCATCAGGAGCCAGTGGCAGTTCTAGGTCTGCTGTCCAACATGGCCCAGACAGTGATAGTTAACAGGCTGTGGGTTTTCTGAGCAGATGTGACTATTACTAAGGTGGGTGCCCTCTGAAAACATTTCCCTCTAGCTGTTCATACACTGTGGCTTTAGCTTTACTGGAATTGAATTAAGAAGAGATACAATAGGACCTGGATGGCTGTGCTGAAGTCAACAGTTGTTTGCCTTCTGCTTGTGTGTTTCCTTGAGCAAAGCTGCATTCATATTTTTTTAAAAAAATCAGTTTTACTGAATAGGAACGTTCATTGTCAGGACAGGTTTAGTGCAGGCAGCTGCCAATCTGCCTCAGCTGCATTGCAGAATGATGTTTTTCTAGCATTCTGAGGGCAATTCATTCCTCGTGTTGGTCATTGCACTCCCTGCTCAGGCTGCCAATAAACTCCAAATTTTGATGGTGTTTTTTTGTGTGACTAACAGGTGTTCCTGAGGAATTGGACCACCAAATCATTTGACACAGTATGGAACAGAAAAGAGTGACTATTGCTCTATATGTAAATGTATTGTTAAGCATATTTAGTGTTTATACACCATAATATGAATTTTGCAGAGAATGTTTTCAATTGACACAATAAAATGTTGCAGTTGGTTTTATATTATGTGTAAAAAACTATAAGGCTGAACTTGTGTGACAGGTACTTCCTATTTGTGATCAATTTCCCTCCCTTAATACACTGCAGGAATAAGTTTGATACCAGGAATGCACAATAGTCATGAAAGGCCATTTTGTAGCAACCTAGCTGTTTCCTCTTGTGTATTTCCCTGGTGCATACCATCCCTAGAAATGAAGACCAGTGCATATGGACCACCCAAAGTGATGTTTCTGAGAGGTTTTGGCAAAGGGAGGCAGTGCATTGCTGGCTGCATTCTTCCTCAGATTCCTCCATTTTGCCCAAACATGGGATGGGGGACGGTCTGTCTTGTGGTTTCAGACAGACTCAGAGAACACATGGCCTTGGCTCTTGATGGTGTAAACCAGTTCACATCTGATAGCATGGTGTTCTGATGTTTGTTTAATTTTATCACTTCGTTGTTACGGCATTTTGAATGTGTTCCTAAATGCTCTTAGAGCTCTCTCGTGGACCCAGGTTATCACTGTGTATTTACATCAGCCAAATGAACTGCCGGTGTGAGTCAGAAAATGTGCCTGGCATGTTCTTGTCACCCTTGCAGTATGGTAGAGAGAGCTGGAGGAGTCCTGGTTTGGGCTTCAGAGATTTGTATGTTTTGTGTCTAAGTCAAGGTTGGCTGTATCAAGCATGTTGTAGGAATTAAAGATCAAAATGCTTACCTTTATAAAACCTTCCCTGAACCTCTAGGTAGAAAGATTCCACAGCCTGACAGAATTTCATTTAAAACCTCTGTTAATGGATGACAAAGTTGCTATGAACAGTTTTGGGTGTTGTCCCATTAATTCATAGCTTTCTGATAGGGAAATGACAAAGTATTTTGAATGATGTTGGCTTATGTGACAGTGAAAGCCTTTAAATATGAAACTGATGATTCCTGTTTAGAAGTTGCACAATGTGTGGCATAGAAAACAGCCATTTTTGAGTTCTTGTTTTGGCCTTTCCAAAACTAATCATTTGGTTCAAGAGAGTTTGCCCACTGCTGTGCTCTGTATGCCATTTGGCAAACACTTCTTTCCAGAATGTGAGGCCATAGTGAATTACTTTTCTTTAGTTAAAAAATAGAAAAAACAATTTCATCTTCCTTTTACCTATGCTGAAAATCGGTGCAGTAATGCTCATGTCATATGGAACTGGAATATTGCCTTTGCTGTAATGCACTTTGAGATCTCTGGGTGTAATATATACTGCAAAATGGTATATGGTTTCTAGTGAATATTAATATAAGGATTTATATATTTGTGACTTCAGCATGCTGTGAAGGTTGCTCCTTGGAGGTTCAGAGTAGACTTAGAGAAGTTATTTCCTCTTTTAGCGTGTAATTACATTTCCCTTGCTCCTTCTCTTCTTGAACTGAACTATTTCTGATGCATGCTGTTAAAATAAATTAGAATGTTGCAAAGATGTTTCTTCAAGTAGATATATTTATCTTTTTGCCAAACAAAGTGCTGTTTCATAGATTCTCTCCTGGGTCTTATCCCACACATAAGGACTTGGTCATAATTCCATGAGTACACCGAAAATGGGATTTTTAGATGTCTCAGAAGAACCCTTAGGAGGTATAAGTTGATTAACTGAGTTGAGGAGAACTGCCAAAGACTTTTGAAATTCAAGAGGCCTAATTGTTTTTTTTAAATTTTATTTTTAGAACTGCATGGGAATAAGCCGATTTTCAAAGTATTTGCAGCAAGGCTGATCTTGAAGTATATAGTTGTATTGATAATCTATGAATGAACCTTTGTTTTTCCCAGCCTTTTATATTAAGCTCTAGCTTGAGATGAGCAGAGGTTATATTTCATCTTTCCCATCGGAATTCATCTGTAAATGAGGTTGCGACTTATAATCTGCTATAATATGTATTAAAATAGAGGTGATTTAATGACATTTTATCATCTTTTAGACTGGTTAAATGTTCTTGGTCATGCTTTGCCTTTTTTTTTCTTTCTTTTTTTTTTCTCTTGTCTTTTTCTTCCTTTTCTGGTTGTGCATCTTGCCAGGAGGCTGAATGTAGCATTTGAGTGAAAGAGATGCAATTTAAGTGCTGTAGTGCAAACCTTTAGTCTCGTGTCTCAGAGTACATTTCAGATGCCTTTATATATAGCACAGCCTTCTGTGTTAGGTATGAGTGCTAGGCAGTGGTTTGTTATCCACATGCCTCTGTGAGGTTTAATAAGGGAAGGAATGTTTTGACTGGACTATGCAGCAAGAGTGCTGAATTTTTTGTTCTGTGTTGCAAATCAGAAAATCTCTTTGGTCACACAAGATGCATGTACCTAGAAAACAGCGGGTTCTCATGCTGAAGAAGAATTTAGTGGGGAAATGATTAAGGCCTAGTGCTGTTGAGGTACCTTTGTTTTGACTTGAAGTCAGCGCCAACTCAGCTGCATGAAGTTTAACATGGAGGTGACCAGGAAACGTGCCACTTACGTTTGTGTCCTGGTGTTCCTTTTTCTACCTCTTCTACCACCAGAAATACCATTTCTTACTATCTCTCTCCAACCCAGTTCAGCTACTCAAGCTGTACAGTGTAATTAGACTAGGTTGCACTGAATTTCCCTCTGTTGCAGCCTTCTTCAAATCTTGTCTTCCACTTAGGCCACAAAATAGTTGTACAAACAGCAACACAAAGGCCAAAACGAGATCTATTCAGGGCAATTTATCCTGTATTAATCACACAGTATGTATGAGGGAAGTGTATCCTTGTGGGTTTTTTTAATAGATTTTGAAATTTTCCTGCAAAACCAGAGAATTTATTCAGAATTGTTTGAGCAACAGAAAAAGCTGTTTACATAGTCACTATAATAGACATGGCAGTGGCAGAAGAGATTTAAAGGCTTCCAGTTACATTAAAAATCACAAATATACAGTGTTCTAAATTTTTATGTCTTTCAAAACAACACACTTCTTCTTTCTCCTGGGATCCATTGTGGCAATGTGATGTTCTGACCTCAGGGCCCTGATACCTCTAAAGGCAGTTTGATCTGTATGCTATTAGGTCTGTCTCTTCATTATTCTCACATAATGAACTGTTGCAGGAAGTACAGGACCCTCTTTAAAGCAAGCTCCTGATCTGAAAGGTGACGGGAAAACCTTCTGTAAATAAATAAAAGGAATAAACTAAATGCCTTCCTTTAAGCAAATAACTGCACTGAATTTTGTTAAAAGAGTATATGCAGGGAGACAAAAACATTTTAAAAACATTTTTTCAGTATCTAGCATTTATTTTAGCATAAGCATATAAAAACTGCAGAGACATCTTAACTCTGGCTTTGCTATTGCTTTTTTTAATACTTAGATATCTTCTTAAAAACCATATATATATATATATATCAGACTTTCATAACAATACAGTACCTTGTTGCCCAAGAAAATGCCCTTTTTTTGATTAAGATAGTTTTAAATAGTCCATGATATGAGCGTTACTCTTATGCATTACTGTTCATCTGTGTATCTGTAGTTGGCCTTGCATGCACACATTTCAAATGAAGTTTGGAAAATTAAACCAGTTTCCATTATTTTTGGTCGGTGTTGTAATTCTCAGGACAGCATATAGCACAGTTCACACATGGTCTTGTTTTTGAAGCTGTAAATCTCTGGAGTGATCTGGTCTCTGTGGTTTTCACCGACTGAATGGAACCTTGTTTCTTTTGAGCACTCTTTTGTGTTGGTTTTATCATTATGTGCCTCTTACTTGTTAAAAGCTTCCCAAACACAAAAGGTGAATTTTGTCTGTGCGACTGTTCCATATGTCAGAAATCACTGATTAGAAATCCTAAAGTTGGGAAAAGTGTGCATATATTTTAAGGGAAGCAAAACGAAGGAAATGATTAAAGGAAACCTGAGGCAGAGCAAGTACATGGAGAACTCTCAGTGTGTGTAAGGGCAACCGTTGTGCCGGGCCATGGTATGCATCACTGCTGCCTCTTGACAGGTTCACCGTGGAGAGACACAAATTAAATTCTTTCAGTTGCAGTTTTGAAGCTAAAAGTGTTTGACTGGTTCAGCCCCTGAATGGTGTTTAAGGAATAAAGGGAAAAAGAGCAGGAAGTTCTAATTGGCAAATTACTTCTTGTTATTTAGTTTGGCTTCCAAATTGGAAATTACGATAATGAGGAGCTTTGTGGGACTTGCCCTTGAAGAGGACCAGGCAGCTTTTTGTTCAATTCCCATTTAATGTGAAGATATTCAAGGAACATATTGTAGCATTTAAGCCATCACTTTCTATTAAACAAGTATTCTAAAGTAATGATTTTTAAATCCCTTTCTGTGGATGGCTTTGGTGATTTCAAGATGTCGAAGTGAAGTGTAGATTGCAAACAAGAGCTAAAAGGATTTTCTTGTTATGTAATGTTTAGCAAAGCGACTTTCCATATATTTCTCAAGTTATAATAGAGAATACAGTGTTGTATGTCAGCAATGACAGGAGGACTTCACATAAACATTAATCTCAGTAACTTGAATATATTAATTATGTAACTTTACATAATTCTAATTTTTATTTCATTTATAATTTCTTATCAACAAGTGCTATAGTTGACTGAAGTCAAATTCACTGGGAAGGATCTGATCCTGGAAATACATATGTTAAATTGCTATTAATATGTGAATTTTACCTTGCAGATCAAGGTTTGAAACTTTTGAACTCTTTGGTGTTCCACATATTCATTAACACAAGGCAAGAGTCTGAAAATAACAAAAAAGGAGATGTGAAGTAAAAATTATGAGAGTTCTTTTTTTTTGTAAACGTGTTACTAGTAAGAGGTTTGTGGGTATTTCTCTGTTTGAGGAACAGCGAAAATCCAGTTTATGGGTCCACAGACACTGGACTAGGATTGTATTCCATTACATGCTTTCATTCTTCCTCTTTTGGGCATTCTTAGTGCAAATGACTAATTTAATTTTTTATCTTTGCAGTCTTGTCTACTTTTGTTCTGTAGAGCAGGTTGCATACCTGCTTGGTGAAAATCTCAAGATTTGTACCTCCTGAGCAGAGAAGTGTTGAAGACAAATCCAAGTTCTTGGATCTCCAAATTCCAAATTACCAAGTTCTGTTAAAAATCTAAAGACAGAAAGTATTTAGTGATGATGCTTTTAATGGACCACTAAATAATTTTATGCTATCAAGAACCATTTCACACATGCACATATTTTCTTCCTTATGGTTCTGTAATTGACCCTCTTGTTAAGTTGCAAGCTCAGAATAAGCAGTCCTAACTAGCTGACTTTTCACTTTTGCAATGTTCACATTAATTAAAATGGTTAAGTAGAATACTGGAAGGGAGTTAATTTGTTCAGCATGTTTCCTTCTGAATTGGTTCCTTTCAACCCCAAATTTAGCCTAAAGCAAGTGCACTTACTGACATTTTTTAAAACCTCTTAAAACAGAGGCATGTGATAGGAGCACAATTCCTGAACTCCAGCAATGATGCTGGATGCAGTTCTCAGGCTGTCTATTATTGTTTTGGTCTGAGTAGATGACCAGTGGATGATTCATAGTCTCACCCCTCTGTCCAGCACAGAGAGCTGTTTGAGAGCAAACCCACAGGCAGTTTGCTCCATGTTTTTCTTTGGTTTAAGCTGCTTCAGGAGGAAGAAAACAAATAGATCAAAAAAAAAAAAAAAGGAAAAAAAAAGAAAAAGTTGAGTATGCTGTTTAGTTGCACTTCTGTGCTAATTCATGTGAGCATGGAGCTGTGGGTCAATGTATATACAAATTCATATGTACATTCATGTAATCAAGGAAACAACAGCTGCTTATAGTAGTAAATTTTCTGCTATTGTGGACAAAAATATCATTTGGAATTAGCCCCTTATAAAAATGGTGGTTAATATCAAAGTTTCATAGTCAGACCATGAAGAGGCTTCTAGATAACCTCTGCTGATCTCTCTCTGTATATCACAGGCAGCACCAGAGACCGTAATGAAAATATTTTACTCCTCTGGAAACTGTGAGTGGTAAGCAAGAACAACAAATGCATTGATAAATGTCTCAGTATTCTGTGTTGTAATGGTTGAATAGAATATATCCCAGTGGCCCCCAGGAAAGCCTCTGTTCTGTTCTGGAGGAGGGAATAAGGAAATAAACCAAAGGCCCTTGCTCCTCTCGAACAGGGGGAATCTTTTCATATTGGAATGGTCTGATAATCAGTAATGCCTTGAATGTTTGAACTGGTCACATACCAGTCAGGTATCTCAAAGGCAGATTCCTGCTGCAGTTTTCTGAACAGTGGGGCACTTCATCTTCTGTCTGCTTTGAACCTGTGGCTGCTCTCTGATGGTCCTTGGGAAGGCCTGCCCAAGTAGAGGGAACTGACCTCCCCAACATCTGGCTGAAGCCCGGGAGCATGAGATTCAGCCACACTGAATGTTGCAAAGTGTTAGAAGCATGTGGAGGTCAAACCAGCCAGTTTTATTCTCCCTTTTTGGCACTTGCTAGATGGAGATAGGCAGGGAGTGTCATAGATCATGAAGTATCAAAGCTAAAAGGACAGCAGTGTCCCTGCAGCAGGACCCCTCACAAATAGGAAATTGTTTGGGTTTGTTTTTTGTTTTTTTTTTTTTTCCTCCCAGGAAGTAGAGGATAAAAATGTCTTAGACATTACAGTCTTTCTTAAAAGATTCCTCTTAAGGTCTTACAAAGTTTAAGATACATGGAGAGAAAAGTAAGGATTAGTTTTAGCAGACCTTGTTTTAACATACATAAGATACATGAGACACATTTTGTGGAGAGTTGCCAATTTAATTTATCTTGGCAATTCTCACTACCAAATCTTAGTACCACCTTGAGTATGAACGTGTTCTTCTGTGGAGCACAGGCATGATTAATTAATGATACTAGGGACAGAACATAAAAGTACTTCTCAGTTCTTCCATCTCAGACATTACTGGATCACCTTTCTGGTGGTAGGGTCTTTCTAAATTATTTTTTTATTGATACACTGTTTTCTGTTTCAACAGAAAGCAGCCTAAAAATAACAGGGGTATGCATATGTGGGTATGGGTGGGTTTCTAAGGATAATGGGTTTAGACATCTTAGATGGTGTGTGAAACGCCTGCAATCAATAAACATATTGAAATATCTTGCTATGCTCTGAGATATCCTTGTGACTTTTGACAATGGAAGAAGATTGAGATTATTAAAACAAAAAATAATAATTCTTAGTTTTTGAAGAAAATATGTTATGTACCAAGTGCCTTTTTTTGTAGACAGGAATGGAAGAACAAGGGCTAATGGTGCTCAACATCACAGGAAAACTAAAAACATAAAAAAAGAGCCTTAAACATTAATGCTTTTAAGAGAAGTGGTGTCTCTCTATTTCAGTTGTCATCTTTTCATGACTGAATTTCTGTCAGGAAAATGTCTTACAGTGAAAACACAGAGGAAGTTCATGCCAAAGTTGTCCAAAGATGAGTCATACAAAATAACTCTCTAGCTTTAGCACTTTAGAAACACAGTATGCATAATTGTTTTTACTGTGCTGCTTGTTTTCCATTGTAACCCAAGACATGATTATAATATATCTTGACACTATAATAGAAATGATAGAAATTTGATATTTTAATCCTCTGTTTAAGAGTCTCTTATGCTACATGTAACTTTGCTTCTTGGTTTTCCTTTAGACGTAATGCATGAGGAAGGTAGAATATTTCATGTTTCTGCTGGAACAAAGGTGAAGCAGGTAGATAATTGTCATCCTGGTAGAAGATTTTGTGTCTCTTTTGCAAATTTCTGAGATACGAATGCGAAATAGAGTAAACAAAGGATCAGCTGTCATTATGATGGTATCTTTGAGAGATTCAAAGTACTTTGATTTATTTATATATCTTTGTCCTGTGACTGTTATAAACAAAGATGGTTAATTCTTCTGTCAGTAATCCTGCTACAACTCCAAAAGCAGAAGTACTGCAAACATTGTAAATGGAATTTCACAGGGGCAGTAAGGCAACAGCACAATGTCTCACACAACAGGCCTCTTGGTAAAGTGAAAGAGCTGTCACTTGTAATTTATTAAGTGAAGCATGCCACAGTTTTGGAGCCAAGAGGATATTTTTAAAATATAGCTTTAATGATGCTGTATCATTCTTCATAAAACCCTACCATTTACAATGTGCCAGACACATAAGCTTCTGGCAGGGAGGGAAGGTGCAGAGGAAAGGTAACACATTTTGTGCCTCCTATTTCAGGCAGTGCATTTCTTTTATTACTAATTTTACTGTTGTTTTTCATTGTCTGTCTTATTTTTCTTCACTGTGTCACTGAGAGTAAACTCCCCTTTCCTTTTGTCATGCATCTTTATTGATTTTATTTGTCTGCTAATAACACATGAATGCAGCTATAAATGATGGAAAAATGTTTTTAATAATGAAGTCACTAAAGATTAGTCTGTCTACTTATGGTTCTTTCAGTCTTTTCATTTAATACATATATTAAATGAAAAAATACACTAACCACATTCCAAAAAAACAACACCCAAGTTTTCTGTCTGAAGTCCTAAAAAGTTGTGTGGCTTAGTCAGATATCTTGATAGATGGAAGAAAAAGAGTATTTTTGCCCAGGAAAATCTCACTGAACCACCTCCTCTCTACCTTTTGGGGAGATTATTATATATCTGTGTAAAAGAGGAAGAGAACAGCACAGAAAACTGCAAAAATTGTAAGTCCTCTTGGGAACAGGCTTATCCATATTTCCATATTTATTCATATTTCCTGGAGGCATGTGGCAACAAAAGACAGTCATGAAACTGAAGCAGATGCATTAGCCAAGCGCAAGACAAAGCCCAAACCTAATGTGGTATATACCCTGTGGAAGGGTTTAATTACAGGCACATTCCACCACAAAAATACGTCTCAGATGTAGAATGCATCCGTGTTACCACCACGTGAATTTTCATCAGCTTCTGTTGGCCCTTATGTCACCAGCATTACCCAGTTCCTCATGAACACCAAAATTCTCCTTCTCATTTTCTCATGAGCCGTAATTAGTTAAGGGGTAAATACCTTAGGTCCCAATTCAACCCAGTATTGTCAGTATCTGTAAACTTAAAGACACAATATAATGTTATTTCTCCTGTGCTTTCCTGCATTCCTTTATTTTTAAAAACATCTTGCTCTTGAAGAGATGTACGTTGCATTGTAGTTGTTCCTTGGATTGAATTGTTGAAGGACACAACATTTCTATTCCATCATTTTTTTGTCTCTTAAGCCTGTCATCTGACTCTCTTCCTCACTTTCAGGTACAATAGACTTCTCAGGAAAATTCACTTTTATGTTTTCAGTTTCAGTGTAATGCTCTGTTTAATTTTCATTGTTTTAAAATAAAAGTAAAGGAAATACTGGCTGCCATACACAAATACAGAAAGATATTTTTTCCAAACATGATTAAGAATATTAGTTCTATACATCAAAATATCATTTTTACAGCATAATCAATTATTATTATTGCTAATAATATTAGTAATAATGTAATAAAAAAGGATGGATTCTAAAGAGATAAACAGGGCCATGAAGGAGGATATCATGGTTCAGTACATCTCTCCTCAACTGCTTTTTTCCATAGGAATCAGATCAAAAGCTATTATATTGGCTTTGTTTTCTAAATGCATTATGCTATTTTTTGCCTTCTGATATCCTCTTTGGCAGTTGTTCTCAGCAGGGATTGAGAGTTCAAAGGAATACAGAGCTATTTTGTCAAAGCAGATCTTAGTGATGCAGAAGAATTTAAGAGTGAAATAGTTTTTCTTGCTGCTATGCTAATAAAGATATACAAAGAAACTGTAGCATGCAGCATCCTGAAACGTCACACAACTTTATATTGCTCTGTGATCAGGGTAATACTGCAAAGGGAAAGAAAATGTGCCGGAACTGTTTAATGTTAGGGATCTTACTGCTCACATTTTGTATCTTGGTTACATTGTTCTTTAGGCGAGAGTTTTATCCTGAGCAAAGTTTATAAACTTTGCAAAACTGTTTAAAGACTGCTGAGGTTTTGTGTGTGTATGTATTTACAGGAGGGTTTGCCTATTTACGTTTGTGTGTCAGTGCTTCAAAGTGGAATTGATTTTAGACAGAATATAAATGAGATAATGGAGTTGCTCTCTTTTTTGACATCTTACGGGTGTGTAATTGCCCCATATTTTGTATTGATCGATTTGCAACCTGAAGTGAAAATGTCACTCCAGTGTGAAGGTTGTAAAAGTCCTCAGGTGGTAAGGACAGTTCTTTCCTTCTTCTTCTGATAGCAGGCCATATGATTTCATGTGCTGAATATATATTCAGATAACGCTTGATGGCTGAGTGCACCAGTGTACCAAAAAAAAAAAAAAAAAAAAAAGAAAAAACACAACCAAAAAAACAAAACAAAACAACGAAAAAAAAGTCTTAACCGTAATGGTTCATTCATCTTATGTAAACAGTTACACTTTCACCTTTTTTCCCCAGCTCTTGGTTCTAGCCATGCATTTCTCTGATGGTGTAAATGGCTGTCTAATCTCAGGAGTCTGTTCATGTGTAGCTACTTATAAACCATAATCAGGTCACATCTTAACCTTCTCTTTGATAAAATAAATAGATTAAGTGCTTAAGCTTTTCATTCTGAGGCACATTTCCAAGCCTTGACTAATACTGTTTAGCTGTTCTCTGAACTGTTTCCAAATAGTCAGGTTCACATTTTAAAATTAATACTAGTACTGACCTCTTAATTTCAGTAAGAATCTAACTAATGTTGTGTGAAGTGCAAACATTACCTCACTATATGTGTAAGCTAGAAAGGCTTCAGTTGCAGCATCTGCAAATGCTGCTCTTGTTTGGGTTATTGAGCACAATAACGGCAGTCTCTTCAAATTCATGGCTGTCTCTGATAAGGTTACCCTGCCAGAACTGCCCCTCGTGCTTTGCTGGTGAAGATTTGACTATGCATTTGGCAGTGGTCCAGATTTTTCTCAGGAAAATTTGTCAGTATATAGTAGTTGATTCAATCCATTTTCAATCCATTTTCTCTCAGAACCTGGGAGCTAAAACGGTGCCATAAACAGTGGAGGCACTCGAGTTGCTGAGTAGTACTAGCAAATTGATTCCTTTAACTCTGAAGTGCTGGAAAGTTCTGTGGGTGATCTAAGCAAGTAGGGTCCAAGAGAAGCCCAGCTAATGATCAGGTTTGGGAGATAGCAGAAACCTTTCTTATATTCAAAGCAAACTGGAATACAAGGCTAATCCCCGCAGTGCAAAGTTCTCATTCCTAACTAAAATGGCTTTGTAGTTTGGTAAGTAGCAGTTCTGCTTGAAGTTCAGCAACAGCAAAAGAAATTCGCAGATGTCCGATTATTCAGAAGGTGAATTGACCTGATGCTGCTCCCAATGAGTTTGTGCTCAGCTTTAGAGAAGCTCGTTGTGGTCAAAGGCAAAAGCAGTTCATCAGGCTTGACTTGGAGCACCCATACATGAAGATTTGCCCTGCTGAGAGGCACATACTGAGTCTTACAATTTCAGTGGATTCACTTCAAGCCAGCTCCTCTCTCTCTACCATGCACATTAGACCCTTAGACTCATTTGAAGATCCACCTTGCACTGTAATTTGAGAATAAGAAGTTTCTTCTGATATCTATGCAATGTCAAGTCCTTTAAAACGTATTTTAAAGTATTCAGTGATTAGTCTTTTTGAATATCTTGATGCAGGGTGGGCAAATAGGCATCTATACATCTGTTCACATGCAAATATTTCCACACATAAATACACACGTGCACGCAATGCAACTTCTGGAAAAGCAACTGCTTTTATAGCCGGGTGCATACGAGGCTTCACTGATCCATCGTAATGCCTGTGAGTTCCATGGACAGCCTTTTGTGGAGCTGTTGTTGTCATAGCACTGTGATTATGCTCTATTTGATATTCTCGGTGTGGGCAGAGGTGACAATGACTTTGAAGTAAACACTCAACGGTGTTTAGTCAGCTGTGTATTAAATGTTATGTATCACCATACCTTATTGTTTGGAGATTTACATTCTTGCTGGTACTGACGTGCAGCGGCTGGGCTTTAAAAGAAGATACAATTAAACAAAGCGGGTTTTGTATCAAAGTATCAAAGACCAGAAGTGGAATGTGTATGTGAAATATTTGTTTGCTTTTCATTTGTTGGAGTAGGAGAAAGTTTAACAATTACAGTAGACTCACATTAACAGGTAACAACATGAAGCTGTTGTTATATGAAACTGGGATGGAACTAAATTTATTGGTTTGTTTAAATTCAATAATCTTGGAGAATTGAGGTATGGGACTTTCTCTCCTTGTTTATAGGGTTAAAAACCAGAGTCAGCAGAGTTCCTCATCATCTTTATTGAAGGGTTTGTTTGTGTTGCAGTGGAATTCCCCTAGTTTTTCCTCAAATAGAATGAAGGATAAATTTTCAATTACATACCTAGTATCAGGGAAGTACCAGCTACTTGAACAAGAGTATCAAGAAAATTTTAATACAGATAGAATTATCTATGCATCATCTCAATTTGTTTGGAAGACAAGATTTTTTAAAAAAAATTACTGGAGTGTACTAAATTTCCTGTGTGAAAGACTGATTTTCTGAACTGTAGCATGACTGTCTTTTCTACTGTCTTTTACTGAAAACTTGAATCTCCTCTCAGAGGATCTAGTGTGATGTGGGTAGGTGAAACATTGAAATTTTGATGAAAAAGAACTGTTTTCTGTGTTGATTATCTGAAAGCATAACATTTTACTAATTTCCGCAATTTAGCCCTGGAGCCAGGCTTTGGCTTCCCTTGTGGCTTTTGAAGGTGCGTGATGGCTGCTTTTAGACCCAGATTTTGGACCAGACCAAACTGTATGTAGATAGAGAAGGGCCAGATGAATCTGAAAGTAACATTCTCTTCATGGTTTTTAAAGATCATATATTTTCTATGAATTTTTTTTGAGCTGTGGGAACTTTGGGTTTGATTTTGCCAGACCAGTAAGAATTTGGATTTAAAAATATGTGAGTGTTGCCTCTGGAGGATTTGATGTGTCTCTGTAGAAGAGAGAAACCCCTTTATGACACCAGCTTCTATCATTTGAGGCTTGTGCCCTTGAAGTGATTCTGTGAGGGGAGAGCTGCTGGGGAGTTCACAAATACAAATAGTGGCTGAAGCTGTAGGCTTGGCTTCATTTGTATTTCAGTTTGTTTTGGCTGATGAGCTGAGTCTCCTCAAGAAGATTCAGCATCTTTCACTTCTGACATGTGCTGGCTGTTGGAGTAAAAGACTTAAGATGGCCAAAGACTCTCTGTCCTCATCCCTCTCTCACAAAATCATGTTGTATGGGAGTGAGAAAGGAAATACTACCTTTCAAACACAGCAAAACTGACAGAAACAGAAAATAAAACCTCAAACTGTTTCTGCTTGGGAAATTAGGCTAATTATAATGCAAGTGTATATAGTCATGGATAAGCTTCTGAATAATATGTCTGAGTAAGACATGCTTTCAGAATTATTGTGTAGTCATGCAAACCCCCTTTTCCATGGCAGCACAGGAATACATGTCCAGGAAAACACGTACCAGGTATTAACACTTTGTTCTGATCCTCAGCTAGGTACCATGTTTTTTCTGACAGAGGCTTCCATTGCAGTATTGCATCCTGAAGGAATGTGCTCTCTTCCACTGAGGATAAGGTACGTGTTAAATAGATTATAGAGTTTACAGGAATAGGTTTTTATCACTGTGTTCGTTAGGCATGCAGACGCATCACAGTCTTTCCCCAGTGGACAGCTGTCTGGTTTCTCTTCCTTCTCACTGCCTAGGAATAAGCAAGAAAAACTTAGGTTTACAGATCCCTTGGATATACCTTATGGAAAAGAAAAACTATTTCCATCAACTGTACTTAAGCTCTTCTCAGAAAGTATTGTCAAGTTTTTTTTTCTACCTTTTCTTGTTCTTAACACGACACCTTTTGCTTACTTTATCCTAAATATAGACTGAAATGTAATCATTGAACAATTTGTTCTGAGCAGCAGTATTGAAGAGAATAATGCAGCTGATTTGCAGATGGATCTTTCTCTTTTTCCATTCTGACAATTTACTTAGTGGACTGCATTTGAAACGTAAGCTTTTGCAGGGCCCTTTACAAACTGCCTGAGCCTCTGGATTTGCTAAAAAAAAATTAAAAAAAATCCACTCTTCCACTGAAAATTTTCTTCCTAAGCTTAGTAGTAAACAAGTGTATATGAAACACTTGAATAATACCCTGTTATGCAAATTATAAATAAAAATCTCTTACATAAATACCTTTTCTAGAAACAAAGGAGCATTTTGAAATGAAAAACGTGAAGTAAAAGAAGAATTTTCTAAGTCTAATAGCTTTTGGTGAAGTATTGGTTGATTTACATAGGTTTCTCTGTTAAGAACCTTTCCCTTTTGGTAGTTGTGCTCATAATAATGATATTTTCTGACTTTACTGATAAAAGAGATAGGGCTTTTAAAAAATTTATTGTTGAACCCAAGGCTAGTGTCCTTGGACTACTACATGCCAATAATAGTAGTACTTTTAAGTGATTATGGCAGCTCTGAAGGTTACCATAAGAAACAGTGAACCATCCCTTTTCCTTCATGCTTTGAGATATTGCTGCCAAGTTGTAACACACTGTTCCTGAATACTGTTTTCATTTTAAAACATTAAGATCTGTAGAACCAAGTAAGTGTAGTAATTTAATAAGAATGTTTGGAAAATTTTATTCAGATTTTATTTGGCTTTTGGCACAAGACAGAGTCTACATGCTTTTGTATGAAAGGTGTTCTTACGTACTTTTAATTATTATAAAATTATTTGCATCATTCAAAGGGATTCATAGCACATATGGTAGATCACACATGGAGATCTTACTCCAGACCTTTATTCTCTGTAGAATTACTTAGGCCTTTTCCTCATGCTCTCTTCTAGAAATCAGGGAGCTGAATAGTGCACTGCCCTGAGGTTAATCCCTTATCCAAACCACAAACGCTGTTCTTCTCTCACTAAATTGAGAGAAGGCCCTGGATGGGTTGTAGAGAGCTGCAGGTGAGGCTTCCTTGTCATGTTTACCTGCTGCTGTTGGGTGTTCATGCAGAGAAGTGGAGCCCTGGTGGTACCATGGTTTCCTGGCACACAGGGCAGGTAGAACCACGTTGGGCTCACCTGCTCGTGCTGCACAGAGCCAAGGCAGAACCATTACATGGCTCCTGGAGTCACAGCTGTGGCTCTGCCTCTTCTTTTCCCCCTTCTCCTTCCCCCTGTCTTTTCTTACGGAGCGATTTAGAGTATTCTTAATTAAGTCTAACACTAAAGCAGAAGAGTTAAATAACACTGATTTTATTTGCTCTTAGCCCAGCATATCTTCATTGGAATTGAGACTTATGTTTTTGTAGTCTCTGCTGTCTATAGTTGTATGGTGGCAAGGATGATAATGATAATTTTCCCAGGTACACAGTAGGGTTTGTTAGAGAGAGTCGCTGTTGTGATGTGGTGAAAGTTGAGAAACACTGGGAAGTCATTGCTTTCTGAAGGATAAAGTATCACATCATAAATTTACAGGAGTTCATTGATAGTAATATATTTATTTATTTATTAATCAGAAGATCAGCAGTTACATGATCCACCTAAGAGCAGCCATAGAAGAGGGGAGGTTTGAGTTTGAATTTGTCAATATCCAGGGCTCCAGGGTAAGGCTTAATATGAATTATGTTCTCCTTGTGATGTGCTAGAGTCAAATACTACAGAAGTATAAAAGTTGTCACCAAAATCTGTTTTACTGCAACGCTTCAATAAAATGTGGCAATCCATGCAACCTGTGAGTGTCCTTCTGAGGACAGAATATGGTCCTAAGACTTTGTGTACATCTTGGATTTAGATGTCACAAACTATTTGAGTTTGTGATTACAGTGTGTGTAATCATACCCTCTTGATGTGTGTGCATGTGGACATACAGTTTGTTTACGGGGAAACAGAGTATGCTCTCCTTGCTGCACACATTTGGTTGTTGGTATGTTAATGGAAGCCTTTGTATAAATTGAAGGAAAAATAGGAGTAATAATTTCCTTTATTTCCTTCCATATACTCTGTACAATAGTAAGGAAGACATTACTGTTTAACACAGAGTGCTCTTCAGAATCAGCATTCCTTAGTGCATGGCTTCTGCCTGTCCTTGCTGCAATGTAAGTTATTTTATCAGATTATAAGAAGGAGGATGGAGGAAATAAGTTAGTAACAAAACAGTTAAACAATGACTTCTGAAGTGTTATTCTCTTACTATGTCTGTAAAATGCAGGAAGTTGTAGTCCCCATTCTGTAACACCATATCCATCAACACTTATTTGACCTCTAATTTAGACTAGGAAAGGGTGAATAAAAGCTCTTTGCCCTTCTAAAATGCTTTATTTTTTAGTCTCAGCTGAATTCTGTACCACAGATGATGATCTTGTACATGTCAAGGTATATTTCAGACATTTATAGACATTAACACTTGTACTTGTGACCTAGAGACTCTTCTTTCTTTATCAACTGAGAGGTGTTAATATACCATATACTAATCACTTTAATTAAAATATGGTGCCCAATGAGTATTTAAAGAAGCAAAGAACAAAAAATATACTTGTAAAAAAGCATTATTCAAATTACTCCTTCTGCTACTAAACCAAATCCTTCTTCCAGCTCTGTGCATCAGGCTGAATTGCAGTCTGTGTGGAAAGCTATTGCAGGAGTTGAGCAGAGCCTGAAGCATCTGTGGTTCAGACTCACGGTCTTTGATGGTCAACTTCTGGCAGAACAAGTCAGTCAAAAATACAGCTTTGTATGCTAATGAAAAATATTTTACAATGCATCTGGAGACAGATCCACTTTCTCCTCAGCTTGTTACTTAAGAGTTGAAATCATCATTAAGATCATAGGAAATATATTTTTCCTGAGGAAAGCATAACCTGAGGTAGCATAAAAATAATTACTGAGGCTGTCTTATCTATCCAGTTCTCACATGAAGGGCCAAAGCCAAAATGATTATTTTCACTACAAACTTTCCATGAAGGAAGAGACTTCCTGCGTATCTGTATTCTCATTTCTCATTTTCATTTAGAAAATTAATGTCTATCAAATCACAAAAGAATGTAACTGATACATTGATACTTCTGTCTGAATCAGTCAGCTGGTTTAAGGTCTGGACAGAGATGTCTGTGGCATAGTTTTTTGTAATAAACAGAACCTTTTTTTTTGGTGAAAACAAGGCCAAAGAGCAAAAACCACAAAGGAACTTATCTTTCCACTTTCTGTGTTTTGCTTGATACTGGGATAAGTGCAGCTTTCATCTGCAGTTGGCATTCTGATGAATGCTAAAGGAACCTGTTCTTATTCTCCCTCTCATTTCTGTCTTGAAACATGTTCACTGAAGGGGAAACACAACCCAACCCAGAAAAGCCTATACGAATGCATACAGAATGCTGGCATAAAAAATATGTAGTGTAAGTAAACATAAGATGTGATTTGGGGGGGTTTATGATGTAGCAGTTATGGCTACAATTAGTCTTTCAGTATTTTCTCTTTACATACATAAACTTTGTCATTAATTGCAAATGCTTTTTAGACATCAATAATTTTAAACCAGATTGTAGTCTCTTTATTCTTAGTGTTGAATAGGAAGTTACTCAGTTGAGTGATTTTATTGAATGTGCTTTTGAGAGGTAGAGGCTTGGAACCAGACTTGAGAAAACAGTAACAGACATAAAATAAATAATAATTCTCATCATGTAATATTGCTGGTTTTCAAAGGAGTTTATTTAAAAACAGAACATGTGTTTCTTAAAACCAGCATCTCTTTGGTTGGTTTTTTTTTTTTGTTGGCTTTNAAACCAGATAGGCAATATTTAGAGGTTGAGGGTAGGGGGGTGGGTGGGTTACCAAAAGTAAAGGACTCTTCAATGTATTAATACTTTCCATAAAGTAAAAAACCTTTGTATCACCGAAGAGCATGCCAAGGAGAAATAAAACTGTGATCATGGAAACTGCTGTGCTGTAGTTCTATGTAATATCAAGCAGGAGAGATCTGTTTTGCACATTCATGGCAAATCTCTAATAGCTGCAAAAAAAAATTTGGTTCTTTCATCAGGGGGGTTAAAGTAGGACTTGTCTTCCTGTTCTGTTAAGAGAAGTTTTATCCACCCTTAATTGTTCAGGGAAATACATCACAGGAAAGAGATTATTCACAGTTGTCCAATACTTCTATTACATTTCCTTTTAAAAATTGGTCTTTTTGTTTTCTCTGTTCATTCAGTGGAAAGAAAATATGGAACTTCAAATGTCATCTTGTGAACTCATTTATTTTTTCTGTCTTTCTGAGGCATTTTTTATTCATAAGTAAACTCGTGAAATCATTTCACTGAAAGAAACGGGACATTTTTCAATTAATATGGTCATCAGCTAGGAAACAGAGTTCATTGTGTGTCTTGACTCAGTGCTGTAGTCTCCAGAGTTCTAACTTATTTTAGATGTATGATTATCTTAATGCATAGCCTGACTAAAGGATGTTTGTGGAAAGTGCTGTCTGGTATTTTGGGTATGCCTTCAGTCCCAGTAATTAATGATTCGCCATAGAGAAGATTATCCTCCACAAGAGTGTTTGACGGTTGATAAAGCAGAAATTTAGGAGAAGAATTTTTTAGTAACTTATGGATGTCCTTTACTGCATTGGTTGCTATTTCCTTAAAAAAAAAAAAAAAGGAAAAAAAGAAAAAAAAAAAGTAAAATTATAATTTGTTTTCAGGTATGGAACTCCAGACTTTTGGCAGTAAATTCTTACAGGGATCAGAAATACCTCCTTACAGAACTTAAGATTCAAGGGCAATAATACCTACCTAACAATTCAGAGAAGTTGATTACAACATTGTAATGAGCTCAGAAATGAACTGTATTTCTTTTTGCTAAAAAGTACTGGTTCTATTTTGACTAGGATCAAGTAAGATAAGGGAAGTGGGAAAGGTGAGAGAGTTGATACTGATAGCTGAATAGTGCCAACATGTTGCTCAAATGGAAATACAAAGGAATCTCCTTTTTGCCACCAATATTTTATTTTAGAAAAATGTTTCTGGCCTAGCTGTTACCATGAGAGCTGTTCAGCTTTATGTATACATAGCCTTTGATGGAATTGAGAAAATGAGCACTCATACCTTAGGAGAGATTTTATAATCACTATGAATAATTGTTATTTAAAAGATTCTCTATTACAAGAATTTTTATTGCTGTCTGTTTCTTCTCACAGTACCTGAAGTGAACCTAAGTATATTTTCTTCTAATGTACTTTGTGAATTTTAATAGATAATACTTGATTTTGCCATCTTTTAATTTTAGTTAGAAATATTAAATACACAACTGTAAAGCAACTGGAAAAATAACTATATGAAAAGCTTGAAGTGATGGTTGATTTGAGATCTTAAATAATTATTTTTACTACTTTGTTTTGGCTTTTTTTCTCTGACTGACTGACATGATATATGGATTCATATACTTTCATAATTTTTCTTTTTTTGAGAGCTTGAATTTGGTTTTACTGATCCAATGCAACAGTGATACTGCTCCCTCTACAAAAATAAAACCAAAAAAACCCCGCCAAAGAAATGCACGTGCACAAAACCCCCAAAATACCCCCTCAACCTCCCAAATCAATCAATCAAACAAACAAAAGCCCTGCAACACAAAAATCATCAGAAAAAGAACCCCGAAACCAACCTCTCTGTAGCATCCCTCTGTCTAACACTGTCTTTCCTGATGGAAGAGGTGGGATAGAGATGGACAGGGTGGCTTGGATGCTGAAAGAGCAGCACAGAGAGCTTTCTGGGCTGTCACTGGGCATGAGGCTAAGCTCTCCCGCACTGGGCAGATCTAGGAGTGGGCAGGATGCCTGCCGTGCCACTGGCTGCCAGGCTCGTGTGATGGTGGCAGCAGAGCCCTCCTTCCCAGGGCTACGTTTGCAGGTGCTGGGAGGGTTGGTCTCTGAAGTCCCTTCCATGGACTGGCAGATACTGCTGTCCAAAAGAGAAAGAAAAACAGTCCAATTCATGTTCTGCTGAAAGTGATTGTCATTTTTCTTTCTCCTCTTTTGCCCACTGTTTGCCAAGTTGCCTGGACCCAATCCAGTGTTTAATGAGCTGTACTGGCATGGAGCTTCTTAATCTGTTTTTTTTCTTTTTGCAGCTCTTTAAAGCATTTAACTGGGAAACTATCTGCTCAGACAATGTCTTTAGATCACCAGAGGTCAACAGACAGCTGCTGAGGCCAGACCTGTAACTCATGGGGAACCATTCTCAAGCTGTTTAGCTTCCCTTGGCCATAGAAAAATTCTGAGAGATGAAGAGCTTGTTTAAAGAAAAACACATATCGCTGCTCAATGGCAATTGTATCTGAAGATCTGTGCTTTTGTGCAGTCACTCAGGCTTGCACAGTGTCAAAAAATATGTGTAATGAAACTTAGAGCTATTGAAGCAACAGGTTAATTATTTCCAGAACCCAGATGACAAATGATTTCAGCTGCAGACTCCTTTTGACTGCATTCTCTTAGCAGTGGATGAACGGTACAAAAAGAAATTGCAATAATTGTTAAAGCACCCATTCCCTCTGAAGAGAATGGTTAGAAGAATTGTATTCGGGAAGAGTATGGGGAAATAAAAGGTGATGGGAGATGATGACCAAGAAATGTGGAACAAAGTTTTGTTAATCCCTGGCTATCCAGACTTTTTGCTGTGGTTAGAAAGCAATGAAGGTACAGGTACTTCCTTCCAGTTCAACTTGTGACAAAGCTACTGGAAAATAATTGGAAATCTGCAGCTAGTTCCCTGTATTAGTTTTGAAGGTGTAGTTAACAGCCATAGCCAGTGTTGTGAAAATTTAATATATTGAAGTAGCACATCTGATAAAAGATTGCTATTGAATTACATTCTTTGATGGTCAGATATGAGCGTAGGTAGGGAGTAGATTAAAGAACTCTCTTCTTTCCAGGGAAGTATTCTGTGCATCTTGAAAAATTGCATTTGTAGCATACTCACAGCATTTTCTCCTTAAAATGTTCTTTTAAAATCAATCTCTTTTAACCTATAATTTGATGTTCCAGTTAGTCTTTAAGTAGCCTTTCAGTTCCTGGTTACTGTAGTGTACAGGAAAACATAAAATAAGTTGAAATCTTGTAGATAACACTGTCTGGAAAACAGAAAACTGTCCTATACAGCATCCGGACTGATCTGTTCCCTCAAATTTATATGTGGAACAGAGTATAAATCAAAGTTATACAGGATTTTTTTCAGCACAGCCAAACCAAAAAGCCTGTAACAGAAAAGCTATTCAAATTCATCATGAGGTGCTAAAATCAAAGATGGGTTTTATGGAAGTATTCTTTTTGAAAAAATTGAGAGTTAAGTATCAAAACTCTGCAAAACCTGAGTGTTTTCTTCAGCCTAATTAGGTTGCAGTTTCAGTGACTGAGCTATAATTTCTTGTTTAATGGAATGACATAAGAAAGGAATAGGATTATGAATACAAGTTGAAAATCTCTTTTCAGTAACATTATTGCCTTGTCAAGCAGCAAGACTGTATTTATCACACTTTCTCCTTAGAAATATTATCTGGGTGCTGAAAGCTACTGACTTAAAATTTTGCAGAAACAGACTTGACTAGCATTCTAATTAGGATGAGTTGTGGCTATTTTTGTGAATCGGGAAAACTACTAAGGACCAACTGGAAATTCTTTTTCTAAAAATATAATTATTTCTTTAATGCTTGTTTTTATTTTGTAGAGGAGAAGCTTGTTGATGCATTTGCTGGCTCATTTTGTCAAATTAAGCTGTTAGCAGCTATACCATCTGTGTGTGGCATGGTATTTGTGTTTTTTCTTTGTTTTTCAAAAAGTAAGCAAGGAAAGATATGCAGAGATAGGTTTTAGGTTTTTTTACTCTTTGTTGCAGGTGCAGCTTTTTATTAGCTAATGGAAAAATTTTGAGCATATTTTTTTTGTAATTTAGTAAACATTGTAAGTTCTCATCCCACTAGAAAACGAAAGACGTTAATGAAATGCAATGTGACAGCTTAATGAGGCAGTATCTACTTCACCTGCTGTCATTTCTTTCCCCATAAAAAAACATTGGTAAGTCTCAGACTTGATTCAGTTTTTGACAGCAAGCTTTATTCATGTGTTTATTCCATTGGCAGCATTTGCTTTAAAATATCAGAGGAAAAAAAGAATTGGGTATTATTTATGCCATGTACTAGCAAAGTTTCTTAGGAAAAATACTTGGCATATGGCTTCACTTATTTTTTATTTTTTTAAGCTCTTCACTAACAGAGTTTCAGCATCAGAAGGACAAGATTTTTTTCTGTGCTTCAAATGAAGGCTGGAACAGGAATTAATTCCTGGCCTTTATTACATTTGCGGTGGACTTGTGTTGATATCAGTTCTGGATTCGGTTTGGGTTTTCGTTTTTTTCTTTTTTTATTTTTAAATTTTTTTAGTGAGTAATGTAATTGAAAGTCTGTAAAGTAGGGTTTCTTATTTCTAAATTATGTGATTATTCCTTCACTCTGCAGCAGAGAAACCATTAGTTCTCAAGCATGTTTCATAATGTTATCAGTTGTGGGACTCTCTATTTATTGATAAAGCATGAAGGTTTGTCTGGTTTCCAGATACATAATACTTAGTTGGAGTGTAACACACTGTAGGCAGCAAACAAAGCATATGTTCCTGTACCTTTCCTGCACAATATGACTTCTGCAATGTCTGGAGGTGATTAAGAATATGGAAAACAAGTTCTCATGAATATGACCACATCTGTCTTTTTAACGAAATTCTCCTATGGGGTTTGAAATTCCAGCATTCTGAGCTCCTTAGAAACCCTTTCAGTAACTGAAGGATTTTTCAGAGCAATATTTAATGGGTTGTATTTAGAGAAAGCATCATGTATTGTGGCAAAACAAAAGGGAAATACTGTCTCAGTCATCAGATACAGGAGCATTTTGTTCTTCCTTCCTGAGTAAAATCACTGGTGATTTTAACTGCAGTTTTCTTTTAAGCAGTATTTTTCTTTTCAAAAGGCCTAAGGTTAAATGTTTTTAAATCCAAGTTCTCTTCGTTTGTCTAGTGTGTCTTAATCTGTAACACTGAGGTTAAGTGTAAGGTTAGCTTCTATCACGGAATTAACTACACTATGAGATAGTCTTACAGTGATTAAATACTACTCTAGGTTCCTTCTCTTTTTGCTCTGGAGTGTGTATGCAAAATAAAGCTCTGCTTTACTTTAGTATTTTTATTTCCTTGTAGTCATAAGAGCTCCTGAATGGATGGATGTGCTGCAAACACAAGGAGTTTGTGTTACATCAGTCCTGAGTGACCAGATACTCTCTTGGTGCTGCTCATAGAGAAAAGCAACAGCTTGTTTGTTATGAGTTATGTATTCAGATGGCTCTGACATGGAAGGCCAGTGTTCTGCAGTGTCACAAAACTGGCAGTCAAATTGCAACATGGAATTCTGTTGTTTTCTACCAGTTTTTTGCTGTTAATGTTACCTACATTTCTTTTGAGTTTTCAGTGAAAATTAGCTTGCCAAATAAGCTTATGTTAGAAAATGGAAGCCAAAACCAGCCCCTTGAGGTATTGTGGATATTCTCTGTGGATCCAGCTCTAGGATTTCACTGAGTGACAGAAGACATTGTCCCACAAGGAACTCCTTACAGTGGGTAAGAGATTAATGTATGACTTCTGTGATTCTTCTGAATGCCAAGGTCCTGGTATAACTTCAAGACTGGGCTAAATTTTTCTTGTGGTAGAGTTTAATGCAATTGACATTAAGTGGATTGTTTTGAATTAATTTTGTTAGACTGGTGTATGAAGGAGAACTATGTGAGACTGCATATCTGTCTGACTTTTTTACAGGGGCCTGGATGAGCCCTGATAACATTCTTCTTAAATGTGAGACTGGGGCTTCTGAGACTATTATTGGTCTTCGTGGGTCTTGATAACGGTACTTCTAAAGAGTTTGTTGAAGGAAACAGTACATATTTTATAGTATTTAACAGTACAGACGGTTAAATTTCATGACATTTATTTGAAAAAATGGTAGCAACTTCAGCATGCATTTCCAATAAGGTGAGACACAAAGAACTACTGCTTATAAATTTTTCACTAGGGAGAGAAAAGAAAACTCTTATCGGTAGCTTAGTCAGCCTGGTGTGTATGCAGGGAAGGCCCAGGAGAAGCAGAAAGAGACAGCCAGATGTCAGCTTGGTGGGGAAATTTTTATCCATTTCTGTTCAGGTTATGGGCTGTTTCATGAGAGAATGAATAGTAAACATATGGAATAAGTTACAGGGAACTTATTTTGAAGTTAAAAGCATAAATGAAGTCAAAAGACACCTAGACTTCTTTCTAGAGAAAGGCAGTATTGAGGGATGTTGTGAGAAAACAGGATGGCTGAATTAGCGCCATCCCAAAGTAAGGTGATATTGAGAGCCAGGTGGCCTTTTCATCCTAATGTTTCTGTGTCTTTTTTTTTTTTTTTTAATTCCTTGAATACTTGTGTTCTGAAGTATCCATCTCCAGCCTGGGTCAAGGGAAGTGAAGTTAAAAGATGGGTATTGTCGTTTGTTGGTTTGGTAACGACTGTATTACCATGGACAATAGAGTATTCACGTATTCACTTATTTCACGTTTTTATGGTCTGTTGCAATATCATGAGCTGTGATATTAGTTTAAAAATATGACAAAACGGACAAGTTAAGTGAGGCTAAGGTTATTGTCCTTAGGCAACTCCAAGGAATTCCCCTTCACAAGTACCATTGCACATTTGGTGCAGTAATACAGGGAAGGCTTTGCTGTATGGGATGGTTAAGAAGAATGCTCATTATAGTGAGTATAGTGGTCAATTTATTACCCAAGCAGACAGTAGGGCACCATTTAAAAAAAACTGTTCTCTGTGTTACTTTGGTCCATTTTGAAGGCTACCTATTTACATATTCCATCTCTTTCTTTGTCATCTTCACATAAAATGCTATTTGGTCTGATCTTACTTTGTTGGATATAGCTAAAAATAAAATTTCCTATCAATGTAATTTGCTCCTGTCTGAGATCACCCAGGACTTAGGTCTTAATTGTGTTTTGTTGTAAATGTGATATGGTACAAATCAGGCAGAGGGAAATATTCTCCTTTCCTGCTTGGGGACCATCTCTCCATGGTGCTGTCTCATGACTTAATTTGCAATAAAATTATGGAGGCTTGAGTTTGGAATTGATGTCCTCACAGCCCTCTGCTCACTGCAGAATCAAATAATTGATTTAATTGTAGCTAATTGAAAAAAGCTTCTTCATGTTAAGTGTTACAGTTACAGTGTTCTGTATCATGATTCTCATATAAAAATTTCAGAAAAACAATGGTTTTTTGAGCGAGTGCAAGGGTTATTGAAATCTGAACAGTTCCTTATTGCTCTAATGTCTCTGGTTTTATTTTGTTTCTATCAGAAGCCTCTCTTGAGTTGCAGTATTTGCGTACAGAGCCTTTGCTTACAAAGGAAGAATAGGAAGTGATCCTATCCTTGTCTGACTGTACCTTTACACTGAGGTATGAAAAAACCCCTTAGTACAAATAGTACAAATAAATACACTTAGTGTGCATTGTAAAATCAGGAAAATTATGTTTATACTTAAGTACTAAAAGCTCTCACTGTATAATTGTTTTGAAACAGAGTGAAGAAAACTTTATGTTCATGTGGACTACTGTATCTGGCCTCTTCTCCCATCTGGCCTTCCTTCCTCCAGCCTCATACCCTCCAAGGGCCTTGCACGGTTGCTTTCCTTGTATGTAATCTGGCCCTGGAGCTTTATTATTTTAAATTATTCTTCACTTACACAAGTAAAAATCTGGAATTCCACTTCCAGATGTTTTAGATCAAGCACAAGAGATAGGAATAACTTCCTGAAATTCAAGGGTGATTATGTGAGATCTGAAAAGAGAGATCGGTGGTAGTGGAAAAAAGCCAGAATCTCATGGCTTTGTGCACTGAAGCATCTAATGGTAACTAGAGGGGAAAAGTAAGTTAGGTGTCAAAATGTGTTTAGCATTTCTTTTTGCTGGTACTGAGGCAGCAATACAAGATGTAGTCTTACATGATGGTGGGAGAATCAGGAGTAGTATTTGGCATTTGTTGACTAAAAAAACCAGGATTTTTTTGTAAATACCTCTGCAGAAGGAGACACTAATTATGTGGCTCCTTGGAAGAGGAGTTCAGAAAAGCTTTGTTAATTGTTTCAATGCTACTCATTGGCTATTCATGCCAGAATCAGCCATTTAAACCATTATTACCTTTCCCTCATTGGCAAAGCACTCCAAAACTCCTGATGACATTACTTATTTACTGAAGGTGCTTAGAGGCTTCCTGTAGCCTACTGAGGTAATTTATCCAGCCGATGGCATCATGTTTGAGGATGCTGAAGGCACATAATCTGATCATGGAGAGTGGTAGGGAGCATCAGATTCCCTCTCTTTCCCCAGAGGAGGTGGCTGCTGGAAGAGAAGGCTCCCAAAGTTCCAGTTGTTTCTCAGCCCACTGCATTGAAGTGCCTGTGGGAAGGTGAGTCAGTAGGAGACAGCGAATGGAGGGCAGGAGCAGCTAGCTCCTGCCATGCCTGCTCAGCCAGTGGAACTTGGATCTGCTGCTCTGAGGCCACGTGGCTTCGGAGTGTGAGCACGAGGCAACTGCTGAGGAGAGCACGGGCAGAGCAGCGCTGAGAGCGGCACCGAGGCACGGCTCTGTCCAGCAGAGACTGGACACTGCTCAGCTGCACTGCCTCCAGAATGGGATGTGAAGTTAGCCACCCTCTGGGGACCTTCCTCTTCACCTTTTTAAGGAACTTTCCTCTTTACCTTTTTTTTGGTGCAAGTACAAAATATCTCTCTGCAGGTTTGGCCTTGGGAGAAGGTAGAGGTTGAGGCTGTGCCTAGATATTGCTGCTCCTGCAGAACTGGGCTCTTATTCTGTTCAGCACCAGAGCAAATAACAGTCCCAAACTTAATTAATCCACTTTAATTTTTTTTCCCTGTAAAATAAACCAACCAGGTGGCTTGATTCCCAGTTGTTTCACTTTGATCATTAAACTGTATGCCTTCTCAGACATATGAGTCTGAGTACCCTGTGATAGGCAAGCCAAGTGGATCAATGGAGCTGTGTGTTTTCTTGAATTTTTTGTTAAGTTATGGAATAAAACACAGCTTACTTTGAATTGAGACAAAAAAAAAATACATTTCTCCTTCACAGCAGTGAAGGGAATTGGTTGAGCACAGGTTTTTCTTCCAAAAGCACTCCTGCTGTACTTCATATTTTGCCAGATTCACTTGGAACTTCCTGAATTTCTCTCTCACTATATGTATAATTTAATATATGTGTGGTATTGAAATGTGGGTAGAGTATTATCTTTACTAAAGACTAGCATGGCTGCCTCCATGAAATGATTGCAATACTCTCTTTTTGCATGAAAAGCTTGTTCTTGTTCCATTAATGGTTATGTAAGCAGCACTAAAATATTGCCTCTCCATGTCTAGACATCAAAATATTGGGTTTGGAAACCTCATGCTAACACTAAAGTTTTAGAACAAGCTCAATACTCGCTACCCAATAAGTTAGTAACCTCATTTTCTGTTAGATTTACCTTTCCCAACCAGGGACTTAGATCCTTTGAGCTCAAAGTGAAACTGCTTTCCTGCTGCCTGCCTACCTTCCCCTAGAAAGGGCAAGTATTGTCACTAGAGCAGCCGTTACATAATACCCTGTAGACAAAATAGTGGAGGCGGCACATTGTTCAGTAATCTCACGTGTTCCTCTGCCAAACAGTGATTTACATGAAAAAACGAGTTGGCATAAGGAACTTGATGCATCATGTCACTCTATCCCTGTCTCTCCCTCCCTGTATGTATTAAATTTCTTACAAACAGGTGAAATGATCTGAGTGAGATTAGCCAGTGTTCCAAGTTTTCTAAACAAAGAACTGGAAACAGCAGGAGTGCTTTCAAGTGATGGTGATGACGGCTAGTGTAAATTTGGGATCAAAGCTAGTCTCATGCTTAAAAAAAAAAAGAAGTTTAATTATTATTCTAAAAGAAAGAGAAATGGAAAATGATACCTTTTCTGGCATGCCCAAAATAATTGAATTAGATTGAAGCATACTTGCTTGGACATTAGGAAGTATTTTCCTAGCTTAGAGCATAGCAGGTGGTTCCTCGTGTCTTCTAAGTCACTTCCTTTGGATGTATGAGCTTTGGCAATATATTTTTAGAGGATAGCACTGACAAAAGGTAATACAATTCATCAGCAGCTAGTTCTCTGAAAATTGTAGGCATTACAATGGTCCTTTTATTCCCTATGGTCTTCTGTGTTAAACCAGCCCATTCTGCTTTAGCTACCAAGTGCCACCTTCTCTGTGGGCAGGCATAAGCAGTTGCTTGTGTCTTGCAAAGCAAATACCAGCTTTAAGCAGTGTAGCAGCACTGCATCTGCTTTAATAAAAGCAGCATGCTGTAAGTCTGAGAATTTTTTTCATTCAGCCTGTGATTTTGATGAAGGACTGTAAATTACTGTCCAAAGGCACGAAGGCCTTAGCGAACGCTCTATAATAGAGTGATACAGTAGGACTGCATGGAGGAGGTCTTTGGAAAGTCGATAGAGCATCTGTCCCTCTGTGGAAGTTGTTTCCTTGTTGTTTCAAATGAATTTCATTTACTGCTCTAAGGATGGCATTTCTTATTTACTTAGGATGATGCAGTATCTATTTAGGAATTTCGCATACCAGCAGCAGCCCTGTGATCAGAAACAGCTCCTCCCTGTGAAGTATTGCTGCAGTGGGGGTAAATTCCTATGCAGAACTGCCAGGAATATGAATAGTAATGAGTATCTTATGTAAAGCCTTAGAACACATAGAAATGAGATGACGACATAACTCATCAGTAAGTTATTTTCCCTAGATACTGTTTGAAATGAAATGATGGAATTTCTGCTTGATGTAATGACATCAGGAAAACAAGGGCTTGTGCTCAAGAAACAAATCAGTTGAGAAACTCCTGAAGAGAAATGCAATCTTGTTTTTACCTTGGCCTTTTCCCTTACCATACAACAACCCCTAATGTGTCCATTATATTTACCCATCAGCCACTTAAAACTTCTTGATGTCAAAATCTGATGCAGTTTTTTGTATTTCCCTTTGAGGTGTTGGGCTTTTATGAGGCAAGGGTTGATTTTCTCTTCTTAGGTAGTACTTAGGCTTCCTTCACTAGGGAGTCATTCTCCATGAGGAGCTGGATGACCTTTCTCAGGTTTCAGCTGTGTGAAGAGTATGGGTCCCAGCTTTCCACCTTGGTCGCTTGATTGCTTTGATATGCTCAAAAACCCATGTGTCATGTGGTATTTATCTTGAGCCGAGGCTCTGTTCTTAATCAGGTCAAAATATTTTATTATTGTTATCTTAAAGAAAGTAGTAAATGCAAGATTCCTCTTTCTAGAGATTTTTTTTGATCGAGTTTTTTGGTTTTTTTTGTTTTGTTTTGTTTTTTTTTTTTTGTTCATGAGCCCTTGCCTAAAGTAAAATTGCCTCCGAAATTCTCTAAGTTATGAGTAGACAAAAGATGCAGAGCCTAGAATTAAAATGTTACCAGATTTTTTTTGGCATTTTACCTGATTCTCTACATATGGCCAATATAAAATCAAGCTAAGTGGTATTTATTTTTTATCTTTTCCTCCAAAGGTCTTGAACTGTAAAATTTATCTCATAGTTTTTAGTTCTTGGTTTTGTCTAGTTTGTTCGCCTGACCTTACAGATAATCCACCAAATTATTTTTTTTTTCTTTTTATTTTTGGTAGGTTGAATTAATACTTCAAAGCTTGCTTTCCCTTGTGGCGTATTGGGAAATATCACAATATGCATTCAGAGTAAGAATTAGTAATTCTGTTTGACTAATCTCTGAGCTCTCAAAACTTTTCAAACAGATGGCATGAAATGCATTGCCAAAGCCCCTGCATTACTGCCGAGTTATGTAAATTATTTAATTGAACTCTGACAATTTCCTAACCAAATCATAAACCTTAAATTGTGCACTAGGTACACATATGGATTAACGTAACCTCTTCTCTAAGTAATAATAAATGAAAAAGGATTCTCATGCATGTTGCAGGAAGAGTTATAAAAATATACTGCTAATACTGTTTATAAACAAGATAATCAATTGCTGTTAGCGTGACATACTGAATATAAATGGTCCAACCTCAGGCAACCTGTGTATTGCATGAGGGAAAGGCTGTGGACGTGTCTACCTGCACTTCAGCAAGGCCTTTGACACTGTGCCCCACAGCACACTCCTGGAAAAGCTGCAGCCCTTGGACAGGAGCACTCTTTGCTGGGTTAGGAACTGATGGATGGCTGGGCCCAGGGGGGCTGCATCCAGCTGGCAGCCAGTGACCGTGTCATGAGTCACCGTGGCATTCCTCAGAGCTCTGTGCTGGGCCAATTCTGTTCAATATCTTTCCTGGTGACATGGATGAGGTTATTGACTCCACCATTAGCCAATTTGCAGATGACACAAAGTTGGGGGAGAGCAGTCATCTGCTGGAGAATAGGAGGGCTCTGCAGAGGGACCTGGACAGGCTGGATCCATGGGCCGAATCCAACAGTATGAGATCTAACAAGACCAGGTGCTGGGCTCTGCACTTTGTCCCCAACAAGCTCCTGCAGTGCTATAGGCTGGTGACAGAGTGGCTGGACAGCAGCCAGGCAGAAAGGGATCTGGGGTGCTGATTGATAGCAGCTGAACATCAGCCAGCGTGTGCCCTGGTGGCTAATAAGGCCAACGGCATCCTGGCCAGTGTCAGGAATGGTGTGGCCAGCAGGAGCAGGGAGGTCATTCTTCCCCTGTGTTGGCACTGGCGAGGCCGCACCATGAGTACTCTGTCCAGTGCTGGGTCCCCCAAATTAGGAGGGATGCTGAGATGCTGGAGAGTGTCCAGAAAAAGACAGTCGGGGCTGGCAAAGGTCTGGAACACAAGAGGAACAGCTGAGGGAGCTGGGGGTCTTTAGCTTGGAGAAAAGGAGGCTCAAGAGGAGACATTTTGGCTCTCTACAGTTCCCTGAAAGGAGGGTCTAGCCAGGTGGGGGCCAGTCTCTTCTCCCAGGCAACCAACAATAGGAGAAGAGGGCACAGCCTTAAGCTGTGCCTGGGGAGGTTGAGGTTGGACATGAGGAGGAAATTCTTCACAGAAGGGGTGATTGGGCATTGAAATGGGCTGCCCAGGAAGGGGGTGGAGTCACCATCCCTGGAGGTGTTCAATGCAAGATTGGATGTGGCACTCAATGCCATGGTCTGGTTGACCAGGTTCAGTCATAGGCTGGACTCAACAATCTCAAAACTCTTTTCCAGCCTAGTCAATCTTGGGACTCTGTGATTCTGATGAGGAGTGCCTGAGGGAGCTGAAGGCCTTTACCCTGGAGCAAAGGAGGCTCAGGGTTGACCTTACTGGTCTCTGCCTCAGAGGAGGCTGTAGCAAGGTGGGGGTCAGGCTCTTTTCAGAGCATCACAGACTGGTTGGAGTTGGAAGGGACTTTTCAAGGTCATTTAATCCAAGCCTCCTGCTAGAGCAGGTTGTGCAGGATTGTGTCCAGGTGTATTTTGAATGTTTGTGAAGGAGAGTCTACAACCCGTCATCTTTGATCTCTTCAGCTTTACTTTTCCCAAGAAACAAGTAGGATGAGAGGAAATAACCTGAAGTTGCACCAGGGGAAGTTTAATTTAGGTATTAGAAAAAGATTTGTTCTCTGAAAAGGTTGCCAGGCACTGAAACAGGCTGCCCAGGGAAGTGGTTCAGCCACCACCTGTGAAGGTGTAGATGTGACATTTAGGGACATGATTTAGTGGTGGACTTGGCAGTTCTGGGTTAATGGCTGGACTTGATCTCAAAGGTTTTTTCCAACCCAAGTGGCTCTATTATACTAAGTTGATGTTATTTCAGTAGTGACCTCTTTTTTTTTCTAAGGTCTTTAAATGAGGTATAATAATGTCCCTCAACTTATGTAATCTGGTTTGTATTTATGTATTAAATAGATGAAAGTACAGTAAGAGTCTATTCCTGTAGGGGAGAAGATAGCCTGTTACATAACTGGCCCTACAGTAACTACAATGAGCAGTTCAGAAAAAGTAGTAAATTTAAGTTACATGGTGCCTCTGTGGATGGCAGGATACGGTTTTCATACACTGAATGAGCGGTTGCTGAACATACAGACTTAAGCTTGTTTGCTGAACATTTTGGTAGAAATAGCTGCTTCTTTGCTTCTTGACAGGTAAGGAAATAAAACCTGAGAATGATACGTGAATCAACCTGCTATGAAGTATAAATAAAAGGAGAATTGGAGCTGGACTTTTTATAACCTTTGGATAATAGCTTTCAAAACCAGAAAAGCTTTTAATTCATACTACTCAATGAAGACTAATGTTGCAAACATCTGTCCTTTGTTGGAGTTTGGTATTAGATAATGTGGATTACCTCTACACAGAGATGTAAATGTTCAGAACATTCTTCTCTTTCTATAGCTACAGTGCTTTGTCCCTAAAATGTGCTGTTCTGCCTTCTTTTCCAACAGTGCAGCCTTATAATGTTTTCAGCTCAATACTTGACTTCAGCTGTCCTAGCAGATAACTGGAAGGCTGCACTTGATAAAGGAGGAGAAATGTAATAGCAATCACAGTGCTGACACAAAGTAAATGAAAGACATTTCTAGAAAATGGAGTCATGCAATAGCAAGGGGATTAGAAAAGAGTGGGACATCCAGTCTGCAGAGCTCCCCTGAGACTTTTTCTGCTTAAACTACTTGGAGAGATGTGCACTTGCTTCCTGCCACATTCACGAGGATTTTTATGAAAGCTTAAAATGCCATTATGGAGGGAATTAATATGAAAATATAAATAGTTTATGAAATAAAAATAGAGGAATAAAATGCAGATTCAAAAAAGAACCTGCCAGACTCTCTGAGGTACAAGTCAGGCTATATCTAAAGCATTATGAATATTTCTTTAAGGTCAGAATTTAGTTGTATTTTCTTTTGTTGTCCTTGACTGAAGGATATTTATATTTCACAAAGTATTTAAAAGATAAACAGAACAAATGCACAAAAATAGTTTTTAAAATCCATCCGTAATGTGTTCTCATGCTGTAGGATGAAAGAGGATAAAATTTAGATTCTACCAGGCTTTTTGACTGTGCAGCTTTGTTCCAACAGAATAGTCTTAGAGACAGATATTTCAAAGCATAAAATATGTATATGCTCCCTATCCTTTTTATTGAAACTCTTTAGCTAGAGGATCAACAAGACTGTTACAAAATTTCTAAGGATTGAGCATTAAAATATACATTTTTTAAAAAAGTTTTTTTTAATTGCTTGCTTTTTATCTGTAATGTTGCTTTCAAGCAACAACAGACGTTGAATACAGTTCCAGAACTGGCACCTCGGAGAATCTGATGTATTCAGTGCTGAAGCTAAACTAGGTTTCATGGAGAAATGATTCTGATGCCTTAGTAAGCCTCCAAGTTAAGAACATGTGCATGGCTACCATTGGATGCTGCCACAGGACAGTCAGAAAGGTCTCTTGTCTCTGAACAAAGAAGTGGCCCAAAAGAGAGAGTGCCTTTGGTTGCTTAGCATTCATCACCTTCTTCCCAAGCTTGTTTGGCGGGTTGTTTTATTTTTTTATTCTCTTTTATTTAGCTTCTGCTGCTGTGTCACTATAAGTAAATCATTCCTAACAGAGGAAGAGAGAGAGAGCCTGCTGATAGAGACCATGGTCAGTTCTTCTTAAATGTGGTATAAAGTAGATTCTCTGGAGAAATTTCTTGTGTTATTGTGAAGCTTCTAGAACTCATAAAATAGATCTAATGGCTCTGGGTTCCCAAAATAGCTCTACTGTGAGACTGCAAGGTATTTGTTTGTTTTGTGGGCTAGGTGCCAGGGTGTTTCTGCATAGAAATGCATTTGGAGAACAACTTCACAGGCTTTCTTAGCCCTGACAGGACATTCTGTGCAAGAGTGCAATCTGCTCTCTCTCCAAATTTGTTATCATGCTTTTGATTGACAGTGAATTTATTTGCTGAATTTAGCAGAAATAATTTGCTTTTGATAAAAAGAAATCATGTGTTTCTTGAAAGATGAGCCCATCCATGTGCTTAGAGAGCTGTCACTTCCCACCGCTTGGATTGTCATCTTTTCCCAATAATGGCACTTCAGGAGTTCTGCTTACCCTGTGCCAGGGAGACACATTAATGCACTGTTTTACAGGTGCCTGACTGCACCTTCTTGAAGCTTTGGTTTGTCTCTTTGGCTGGAAGGTTATAGGTGGCCTGTTAGCTGAGTTATTTTCAAGTTGTGTAAAACCAAGATCGCATTTGCTTGTTGTGTTGGTTGACATTGGTCTATGGGACTGTCTGAGCACCAGGAAACATAAATGTCATCCCCAGCAAAGAGTTGGGTGGCACTTAGGTTTTACTGAGGGAGTGGAAGCTTGCCACAGGGCTTTAGTTTCAAGGGGATCCTTCTGAGTAACAAATGGGAAGCTGTGTGTCATGCAGGCTTTGATTTAGTCTGTAATGTAATGGTGATTTCAGTTCTTTGCATTTTTCAATGCTAGTCATCTCTGACACATCTCTAGAGATTGGCCCTTTTTAAATACAAATTATCTCTCAGGAAAGATAAAATTGCCTGTACTAAAAACCTTTTTTCAGAATTAGTGGTTTCCTGTTCTGGTAGAAGTCCACCTTGTCAGTTTTTGGAAATTTTTATCAGATGGGGAAATCTTGTTAATGCTGAAGAAATGTTTGTAATAAAGAGAAAAATCTGAAAAATCTGAAAATTTATTTCTCAGGAGAGCATAGCCTTTATCACCAGAAAACCACTGTTCGGTGGATCCTTTGCTGACTGTGGAGCCTTTTCTGAAAGCTTTCCTCCTGGGGACTGACTGGTGCAGCAAAGCATTAAAGGGGAAACCTCTCAAAGTGAGGAGGCAGCAAAGGTGGAGGAATTAAGTGGTTTTTAAATTGCCCTAATGCAAATAAGGAGGATATTTGGTACTTAATGAGGTCTCTATAATTTCACATTTGCACCAGAAGTACTTTTTGTGCAGTGGCCTTTGTCCATGCTGTGCAAAGATAGTGACTGGTGCTTAGTGCAGTTATAGAAAGAGCGATGTAGTTATGGTTGTCAGGGCTCAGAAAGTTCCATCTGGGGTTTGCAGACCCTGCTTCCACCATGACACAGCCAGAGAGTACTGTGTCAGGAATTGAGTTGTGAAATAGGAGTTTTTTTAATCAAAAATCCATCATGTGCTATGTTTTCGTTTTTCATGGGAAGACAAAATTTTCTGCTAGTATCTGAGTACCTTGTGTCTTTGTTTTCATCTATTCAGCAGGCTGGTAGATAAATCACGTATTTTATATGATTCGTTTCTGGGAGATGTGCCAGTTGTGCCTGTAAAAAGTTTTCTGTAATGATATTGTGAAATAAAAGATTAGCCCAAGGATGGGATGGCATCTAAACAGGGTTTTTTAAAGTAGTGGAAGAAATAGTGAGGTGCAAAGATGTGATAACGGGTATTTACTGAAAGTTGACCACCCAAACTGGGAAAGTCCAATTCTGATTTTATAAATTCAACTTATTTTCCTAAATAACAAATTTAACCTCTCCATAAGTGTTTGTATTAAACTATAATGAAGTATATAATGGATCTTATTCCATGCAGTCATCAAATTCTTCCATTCCAGCAAATGCAATGAAACACAGAGTATTATGGAAATTGCACTGTACATTTTCTAAAGGGGTGTTATTCATAAAATGAAAATATCTGAAACCAATTCGGGTATCTGGATTATCTTATTACTAAAAACCCCAAAACTTAAGAACTCGGCATGTAGTGATATGTAATATGAGACTGGAAACATAAAATGAAAGAAGTCTCTTTTCATAAAATGTAGTAGTACTTTGTTCTATGTTTTAAAAAAAAAAATCTCTAGGTATGGCAGTTTTGAGTTTTGTGCTTTCATCCTAGTATAAGCCTAAGCCACTCTCTGATCAAGTAGTTTGCCAAATATAGTTATGTTTCCATAATATTCTGGATGTGTGCCTAATCTCTTCTTCACATACGACTCCTGATTTTTACAGAGATCGACATCAAGAGGTGTTTTTGAAGTATGGGAATGTAACTGATACCCAAATTTTTTCTTCACATGCTGTTGACATTCAGGTAAAGGGTCTATTTCAGTAATAATCCAAGGCATGAGGTTCTTCTGCCTGTATTTGGGCACCTAGATAAATACCATGGCTCTCAATACCATCAGGGATTCATTAACTTTCACTGTTTCTGTTAGCAAGTATTCAGATTTCAGGCCCATTTCTGATCTAAGGTATTCAACAGCAGAGTGTTGTCCTTGGAAAATCTTTTAGTCAGCTTGCTTTGTGCAAGTCTGGGGACGGACTACTCAAGGTAAATGTTGAAATACCTCAGCCTATTTGAGATGGTAACTAATTCAACTTAATCAATTTCTGAAGAATGAAATTGGTTAAATTACTGCTTTAGCTAAAGAGCTGTCATTTCTTACAGAAGGTGAATGGAATATTTTGCTACCCATTTTACTTAGGCTGTGAAAAGCTGACCCAGTTGACCCTTCACGAATTCGGCAACCTCAGAAATGACATGAAAGTTCTTAATGTCTTTCTGAAGCCCATACATGCTGCAATTGACTAATCTTTTTCCCCGTCAATTTTTTCCCCACTTAGAAATTAGGAAATGATTCTACACACTGGCCAGTGCAGTTATAAAAGGCCTTTTTATTCTTTGGGGGCTTTTTTGGCCTATATGTGTGTTTATCCTTACAAAGGATTCTTGAAGAATGCCATAAACATTGTCTTTCCTGATCTTGGCAAGTCCTCTTCTGTGTCTGCTTCCTTTTGCCTTCACCACCCAGTACCTCATACTCAACCGAAAATAATCACTCATTTGAGTGGTGTTAGTTTTAAAAGCTCAGATGATGTTGATTGAGAAAAAAACCTTTCAAGTATAATTTCAATCTAGCATATTCTTCTAGACATTCAAACTGAAGTGTTAGTATTTCAATTGAAAGTGACAGGGAAAGTATTTCTTTGTAACACGAATAAATTACCATAATGGTAACACAACAAACTAGAGATGAAGGAAAGTGCTCATTTACATTTCAGTAGTTGCAAGGGCAGTATTTTAGTAGTTGCCTCATATGCCAGAAATGTGCCTTTTAATTTACTCTTAAGTAAACACAGATGAGTGGGATTTTTTCACCACTAGTTTTCACAAATTTCTGATGAGCATGGTTAAGTTTGAATGATGGACTTGTTACTTGCTGGGCTAATCAGGGCATAAAATCACTTCCAAACCTATAAAGTAAGTTTGTGGCTTAGGATATGGAAGGGAAATAAAGTAGTAAAATAAAGTTAGGAAGCTGTTTGAAGATTAAAGCTGCAGATTAAACATTCATGAATAAATTACCAAAGGCTTTATCTAATGGCTAAACCTTGGAAAAAGCTTCTATCTCTGTTTTTCTTGTTTGTCTAAAATGCTTACTTTATATAACTGCAAAAAGACTTTCTTGTTCAAGAAAAATCATTTAGTTTAAAAACATTCTTACTTTCTCCACAAGTGATTTCTGTCATTTAAAGGAAATTTTTGTTTGTAAGAGCATAGACCTGGCAAGTTTTCAGATGCGAGGCACAGGGCTCTGCATTTTCTTTTAACAATTTCTGTTGTTGGCCTTTCCAAAAGAGAACATGATGTTTGTGTGTTACATTACAGACTTCATCTGCTTGAGTTTTTATGAGGTAATTTAAATGCTGCTTTTTTTTTTTTTTTTTCTTTTTTTTTTTTTTTTTCTTTTTTTTTTTTTTTTTCTTTTTTTTTTTTTTTTTCTTTTTTTTTTTTTTTTTCTTTTTTTTTTTTTTTTTCTTTTTTTTTTTTTTTTACCTGGTTTCTTAATTCTTCTAAGAACATTTATGAAGCATTTCTGAGTCTTTATATTATTGTATGTAATATACTGAGTTGCTAGACACTGAAGTAGTCATGGGAGATCAGTGAGGTGGCCACTGGGAGAGAATGGCACCCCATGTTGACATATAATCTATAGTATACTTATTTGGCTGGACAGATGCAGTAGGTACAGTGATCCCTGTTCTAAAAAAAAGGCATGTATCACAATTTAGAGCTTCAATCCTACACTTCAGACCTGTCCTGTGGCGGGGAGTGGGATACTCACTCAGCCAGGTGAGGTGCACTGTGTGTGGATCACAGCTCAGTACTACGTGTGGCAGTTCTCCTCAGACTGCAGATCTTACAAGGTGTCTGAATTCCTGGCATTGCATTTCTCCCTTCTGACCACTCAGTGGGCCCTGGAGCTATTGTCCTAATCTTTTATTTCTCTCTACATTAGATCATTGGTGCAGTCACACAGCCCCAGGCCAATCTCTCTGACTTACTCCTTCCTTGAGGCTAATTAGTGGTTGCTGCTGTGGTTTCTATCACCCTCTGGCCTCCTGCCTATATGCGATATAAGAAATATTTCCTTTGTTATCCAGCACATGCTGGATTCATCTAGTCAGTTTGAGCTAGACAAGTTTGGTTAAGTCTCATTTATTTAGGTGGTGCCTTGGGCATGTTCACACCAGGTGTTGTGTATTGTGTAAATCAGAATTCTGGGCAGAATACTACCTAGAGAGGCCAATGGCAGCCCTCCAGAAAGGTGGTACAGGTGCCTGCTGTACAATGAATATTGTAATAAAGGGAGTATTCTGCACTACCCACCTGTGGTTCTGCTCTCCCCATCCCATCTATGCCAACATCTGTGTCCTCATGTGGAAAGGAGCCAAAGAGCTCAAGTAGTTGAATGGGTAAAAATTGGATTTTTAAGGGTATTTTGTAGAAGCTTTTTTCTTCTCAATTGTCTTTGCCTGAAATACAGTACTTCCTCAGTAATTGAATTTTGGCAAGACGGAAGGGTGCCTAAACCAATGTTCTTTTATTTTAAGATTGACACTGAAAAGTGTTTTTTGTGTTTTTCATTGACTTGGATAATTTTTTTAGTAATTTTAGTGATTAATTTTTAAAACTATTTAAAGTTTATTCTTTTTAGGTAGGCAGTAACTGTAAATTGGCTGGAGAACCTGCAGAAATAAGAGAAGTGGATTCTAATTCATTGTTGCTTGGCTGAAATCCTTTTCTAGAAAGCAAGATGGTACTTTCAGTGCTGACTACCTCTGTCCTTTCAGCTTGCAAAGTCACTTTCTCAGGGACCTTCTTGCCTGTAAGATGATAGTTTGTTCCAGGTGCATACTAACGATCTGAACAATGTGTCCATCTTTTTCCTAACCCAATAGAAACATATCATCTGTAGTTCCCATATAAATATTGAACTATACTATTCTATGGTAAAGAATCCTTTGGACATATTTCTACTAATCCTCAGTTTTTTGAGATTTAAGATGATTTAGGAAAGAGCTGTAGAGTTGTTTGACCTTTTTTTTTGCAAAATGTGCCAATGCAGTAAGTATGAGAAATCTTGCAGATCGTATTGAAGGAAACATATCTTTAAAATTGGTGGAAACTTTCCTAATATAGGGATGACTCTTTTTAGAGACAGAAATGTTGATTCAGAGGGGAACTCTCAAAATCATGATTAGAATTTTTTTTTTTCTCCTTTCCAGTAATATCTTAAGGGAAGAGAGAAAATTCAGACTTTTGATTTTAGTGGGGCTATGTATCCAGCTCCTGTAATCCTTGTCTGTAGGCCTGTATAAATGTTTTCCTTTGCTTCCTTTGAGATGCTGAGGAAGCAGAGTACAGAAGAGGGCCTCTAGGTCTTAACCACACATCCTGTACATGACAAATGAGCACTTAGGTTGTTTCCATTTTGTCAGGAGGTCTGTCCTGCACCTGTGCAAATGATGCCTTGGGAGGTGGATCCGGAGTAATGCACTGGGTCGACATGTGGCGGTGGATCAGGCTGGTATTATGAGGCAGCATGTCTGGATGTTTTGCAGCACTTTTTTTCTGCACTGATGGTTCAGTTTAGAGATATCAGTTCAAATTCTTTTCAGTGCTGAAAAGCTTTAAAAGTGACGAACGTTTTGAGTAGTCCTGAGGGACCATATTTGACTCCATGTATGGGACTCATACACTGAAAGGTTTCACAGAATTCGGGAATAATACCCACAGCATGAATCACTAATGCCATTGCTGAGTTGCTGGGATCCAGCCATGATTCCTGCATGTCTTGAATGTTGCCACTACATCAGCTTCCCAGGACATTTTGTCCAAGCACCGGGAGGTTGACAGACAGGTCCATGTTTGGCCTGCAGCATTACTTACACTCTGGTGCTGTCAGTGATGAAACTGTATAGCATGGACTCAGAACTGACTATAGGTGACAGCAGGTGTTCCATTACTCACTGTCTGATAACCCTTTTCTTGCCTCAACCCCTGCTGACCAACACAATGCAACATACCATTCCACTGGACCTCTGATTGAATCTGTTTGTGGCACTCAGATAATGCTCTCTAGGTGCCTGAAAAATGCCAGTGGGGCTTTTTACTGGCTCCTTGAAAGATCCATTAAGGTATTGTGATTTTCTGTTTTCACTAAAACTGGATTCCCGAGCATGGAGCAGTAGCTGATGATGAAGTAGTCCTAGTTTGCTCTTTGACAGTGTGTTGATCAAACATCTCCAGCTGCTCTGAACACATCATATTTACAAGCACCATCCAGAGTCTGTGATGGTTGTGCCTGGGACCTGGAGAGGTTTTACAAACAGCCTAGAATCACAAAGAATAAATTAAGAATCTGGAATTATCTCCTTCCACGATATTCTGGCCTCAGTGTGTGCTAACAGCTTACATCATGTGGATGGTCTGCAATGAAGACTTCATAAAGTTAGCCCACTTAGAAATTTTTAGGGTTTGTAGGTACTGCACTCGGCAGACCTTTGCAAAGACAGAGGAAGCACTTTTTGTCTCATTGCGAACATCTCTCAGATGATTTTAATGCCTGATAGTGGGACCCCTCTGAGCAGGATCTGTAGTGGAAAGTTATCCCTTTATGGTATTTTAAATACTCACAGCTTATATATGTGCTTACCTTAGGGATAGCTGTTACTAGTTATTTATATTTGTTAAACATACGTATTTATTTCTAAGAAGATTATAAGGTAAAGTAATTTTAATGTTTTTTTTTTTTAACATTGCTGCACTTTTTTCCCTATAAAATGTGCATCTGGTATGGTCTCAGTATTTATGAATTTTTCCATAGTGAATCATGTTTAAACAATGGATTTTGGTTTGGGTGGGAGACACAGAGTGAATTCTTTCTTGTTCTTTATCCAGGACTGCTTTCTACACTACTCATATTGGTTATTTTGCCCTTTTGTGAACCAAATGATGCTGTATGAAGATGCTGTATCTTTCATAGAATCGTAGAATAATTTTGGTTGGAAGGGAACTTTCAAAGGCCATCTGGTGGAACACCCCTGCTGCGTGCAGGGATATCTTACAGGAGCAAGGCTCCTTGCACTTTGGCCCTTTTGAACCTCATGAGGGTCAGTCCAGGCCCCTCTGGACGGCATCCAGTCCCTCAGGCATCTCAGTTCCATTGTCTGTGTTGTTGATGTGGACACTGCAACCAGCTGCTGAATGTTCACCGTCCTTTTGTCCATTGTACAGAGCATAACAAACCTTACTCAGAGACTGTAGGTTCAAGTATGTAAAGGGACAGTTGTATTTTATTTGTGGTACCACAGGTACTGTAATGTATTTGTGTTGCATTAATAAGAGTAAGTCTTGGGAAAACATCTTGGACCACACTGCATTCTGTGGTAGCTGAGTAACAAAAAGATACTTGGAAGCCAAAAGACTTATTTCTAGTTGTGAATACAACTGGGAGCTATTGCTGTGTATTTCTTTCGTCTGCCGTTTCAAATTTTAAAGGTCTTTTGCCCTGGTCGATGTAATGTGTGATCTTTGATCTAATAAGTGAAGTGGGATCCCATTGAGGGGCCTGTTAAACTTAATGTGCCGTTCTACTTGCATGCTCCTATCGCTGTTTTGTTAAGAGAGTTGGCTGTTCATATCTTGATTTTCTCGAATATACTGCAGTGTAATAGCCTGTAAGTTTCTTTAGCACCTGTTTAGGATAAAGTGCTGGCAGGGCACACAATAGAAATTGCTTTATAATGTGACCTATGAAAAAGGCTGTAGAAACACATTACAGTGCTTTGAAATTGGCACAGTCCTGTGCCATTCCAGCTTGCTTCCAAGAAAAAAATACCATTGACTCTGGCAAGATAATGTGCCCAGATATGAAATCCATCACCTTAAACAATGAGAAGCTGACATAGCATTGTAATTGTACCAGTGTGGGCATTGTGCCCAGCTGCAGATGTCTTTGGAGTTCATTGCTTTAGACAGGAATAAGATCCCAGTCTGCACGTTTGCACGTGGCTGTTGTGGAGTTGGCATGAACTCCTGGAGAAGAGAGCTGGCTAATAAGAAAATAGTTATGCCTCCTGTAGCGATAATGTTAAGTCACTGATGTGAAAACATGCAGAGCTGGGCTGATACAAGCTATTGCCCAGGAGCAGGTGATGTTTAGATATGGCCTTCTAAAGTTCTTGTGCTGCTTGGTGTATGATCCCTCTTATTAGCACTAGTGAATTTTGAGAAGTAGAGCTTGACATTGAAATAGCTGAAAAATGTCTTTTAAAAGATTTTAATATTGAAAATTGAAAACCTGCAGATACTGGTTGTCTTCTTGCTTGTTGGTTTGGCTGGTTTTTGTTAATTCTGATGGTTTTGTTATGATTCTTTAAATACCAGTATATATTTCTTAATCCTGTTGTTGTAAGGTTAGATTTGAAACATATCCTAGAGACTGCTGTGATAGGGTAGAAACTGTACATTTTAATTTCAAGAGTACCCACAATACTGTGAGGAGATTAAGTATTTTCAGGCTTGAGATGTGGAGTAGTATTAATAAGTAGTATTAATAGTATGGACATTCTAGATAATAGGTGTTGGCCTTGCACTGACAGAAACAGTAATAATTGCAGTAATGTAATATTATTCTCATACAGGATAACCCTATTAAATAAACATTCCAGATTCAGCTCATAATGATTTGTGAATACAAGCCACCTAATCTCTTCCCTAATTGTTCAGATATTAGGGGAAGCAGAGACAACCCAGATTGGAAAACAGAAAGTAGGTTAGATGCTTTTAATGATCTTGACTAAGATTTTGCAGTAAGTGCCTGATCTAAGAATTTATGATAAATCTTCTATCTCCATGTTCAAAAATTACATAGGGATTGTAAATACTGAGTGATGCATGTTCTAATTAGAGGTTTTAGCTTGTGTATTTTTCCAATACATGTGTTGATGACATGATCCTGAGAGCCAAAATGAGTGACTCCTGATAGAAGGAAAATAACAAATTACTGCAAAGACATTAAGGGTACTGAGAAGTTTCAGAATATTCGCATATGCAGCAGGATTCTAATTTAGATACTATTTTCAGTCTCAGCTTCTTAAGGCTTTGAAATGGAATTTTTGTGTTGACTGAGAAGCTAGTTTGAACTCCTAGGAATTTTTGGTATAGTTCTCAAAATGCTTTGTTGCTTTGTTGATGTGAAGATAACAAAGTAGCAGTTGTGTGCTTGTCATATTTTCATTACTTTAATTAAAAAAACCAGCAAGGAACCACTAATTTCCCACACTGCATATTATATCCTTTAATCAAAGATTCCCATTGTTCTGGTGGGTATTAACTGAGGGAAGTTTTCAACATATAATTTGGCAACTGAGAAGGCAAATTGATGGCTGTGATGTTCTACAGAACATGGGTTAAGAAGATTGCAGCCTGACTTTTTTGGGTATTTTTTTTTTATGCTTACATATGTGGCAGCATCTTGAGCTTGAAAAATTAGTTATATAAAAAAGATTTGATGCCTATCACTTTACTGTTATGGGATGTCTTGACAATCTCATGCAAGGAAAAGGTATTAGGATAAATTGGGTCAACTGGCTAGCATTTTCATTGTGCAAGTGTGCTGTGAAGACTGTCCAGATGCCCTTAGGTTTCATGGAAAGTAGAGAAGTATCTGGAAGATGGTTCTTCACTGAGTAGCAAGCAAAAATAAGGCAGTGCAGAAAAACAACAATGATCCTTAATATGAGTAGGTGGCAGGGGGGCTGTGATGACTGGATTTCAGGAAGAGGGCAGAACAGGAAAGTACTTGCAACCTTCACTTTAATGAAAGAACACTTTGTATACTGTTTTCTACTCTATTTTGTCTATATAGTGCAAAAACTTTGTAGTGGAGGAATGATACTTTTGTAGTGATGACTGAAGTTTTCAGCTCTCTGTGATGTCTGAAAAATATAGTGATCAAGATTTTACACTGCATGCTGAGCAAATTACTTGGGTAGCAATGCTAATTCAGGGCATCTTGATTTTCTTGATAAGTGTGATAGATTCACTGTGTGGGAGAACTGCACAACAGCATTGAACAAACTATTAGAGTTGTTTATGCAATTTAGAAGACTTTGGAAGGTAATTTCATCAATCCCCTGCTGATCCTGCTCCAAAAAATCTATTAGCCAGCAAATATAAATACATGAAGATTTCCAAAAGCTCCAAGTACCTGCAATTTTACTAGTGCTAGGACACTGTTTTCCATATTCAATCTGTTTCTTCAAGCAGAATTAATAACCTTGTTTTTCCTCCAGGATTTACATAGATTGCATACACTTGCATACGTTAACATAAAAAAACTTGTGATGCACACTTCCTGATTATGAAGAAGAAATAATGACTTAATAGCCTTAATGTCTATAGCAAAATGCTTCAGAGGAAATAAGTTTTTGCTATGCATAACAGTCTGATAAATGAGGCAGCTACTTATGAATTTGTTTTCTCAGTGGTTTTTTATAGATCAAAGGTATCTATTTTTACCTTTTAAAAAAAATGTATTGAATGGTGAAAGTTACATTACTGTGCTTCAGAACATGAGCTCAGTCTTACTTAGGATGGACAGTGTACCAGTGGCACTGCTGGTAATGGTGCCAACAGCAACTGGGTTTTACTTAAGCATTTTGTTCTCTTGATCTCAAGTGCTTTATAGAGAAAATTGTCATAGCCTGTGTATGAAACACGCTTTTGTTTTTGTTGGGTTTTAGTTTTGGAGGAAGGTTCCCTTATATCTTGTTGTACCTTAGAAGAAGTAAAACATCTTACGGAAAGGCTGAATAATCAGAATCAGGGTTTGATCATAGGATGCCAGTTGCATTTTCTGATTGTCCCATAAGTGAAGAAACTATCTATTTTGTTGGCTATTGTGATAATGAGATCCCAAAATGCATAAAGCTTCTCTCCCTCCTCCCTTTCCCCACCAGATGCTTGATTTTAATAGGTAACAGCCACGCGACTCGGTGTCTTGGTGTGAAATTACCCTTCATGGTGAATCCAGCCTGAGTTTCAAGAGCTTCAGAATGAATAGGCCACCCCTACTGAACTCCCATTGAGCCTCTAAGTGACCCTGTTGCAGATTTCTGTCTTCTCATCTCTCCTCATCCAAAAGCAACTTTATTGCTGCATGTCTTACACCACAACCGTAGCTGAATTGTTCTTTCCCACAGGAATTAATACAATTAATACAATCTTTCAAAAGGATAGATCAATAGTTAGAGGTCTGCCTTTACATAACAAGTGAATGTTGCCCTAATTTTAAATTGTTCATAGATTTGTTGCCCTTAAGGTTTCGCATGACAGTTTCTGAATCTGTCTGTCATCTAATTCAATTAAGCTTATTTGGATGAGATGCTCGTGTTCACTAATCTTGAAATTTGTGGGGGCTTTTTGTTGTGGGAACCACAGGAAGAAGCTGTTGCCTCCCCTGGGTCTGCCCAACCTTGCTTCCTTCTGTGTGTGTGTGTGTGTACGTACTCTAGCACTGTTTTGTGGCTGTGTTTGAAAGGCCACAGCAAACAGGTGCCTTTGCAGTGTCTTTTCAGATGGGTAGGCTTTTGCTGATTGCATTCGCTATCACTTTAACTAGGATAGATATTGTAGTCTTAATTCAGCACTGATGTCTGGGTTTTGATATTCAGCAGATGGTCATGACCTTCTAGTAACATCTGAGAAATATTGCCAGACCCCCTAGCATGCTTGCTCACGAGTGACATTGAGGAGTTAGTCTGTCTCTTTATCCAAGAGAAATTATTCCAATTGCTGTCTGGCTTGCCAAGTAGGTTTATATGCAAACTATAGCATGTTCCAAACATCATTGCCAAGTTACTGTTTTGTTCAGGAACATATGAGTTCATGTCACTGGTTTTGGGATCCAAGTAAAGCTGTAGTTTTTTTGGTTTTTTTT
>VWZN01005166.1:207757-235705 GCA_013396955.1 Regulus satrapa | reverse complement strand
CCTGCACTTTCTCTGGGGCAATGATCAGACCAGAAGCTTTCAAGTTTGAAATTATCTGATAACTATTGTTGCCAGGTGCTAACAAGATATCATCCATGCAATGATAGCAATAGCAATTTTAAAATTGCTCCTGCACTTTTGACAAGGCCTATGCCACAAACCATTAACAAATAGTTGAGGAATATTTCATGCCTTGGGGGAGTACCCTCCATTGATACCTTTTGTTGGGTTTGGCATGATTTGTGGAAGGCACAGTAAAAGCAAATTTTTCTTTGTCTTGCTCAGCCAATGGAATGGTAAAGAAACAATATTTCAAATCAATGACAACTACTTCCAATTTCTGTGGAATCATTGTGGGTGTTCCTGTGGAATCATTGTGGGTGTTACAATCAGGAAGACCTGCTTGTAAAGTTCCCATTGTCGCCACTAGAGCATTTGTCTGCCGTAAATCATGTAAAAGTCTCCATTTTCCTGATTTATTTTTTATTACAAAAACTGGGATATTCCAGGGGCTGAATGATTCTTCAATATGTCTAGCTTGCAATTCTTCTGCGACTAAATTTTCTAGGGCAGTAAGCTTTTCAGTAGTGAGGTCACTGGTCAACTCAGACAGGTTTGTCTGTCAACCATGTCAAAGCTACAATTGGACATTCACCACCCTGCATCACAGTGGTCCCTATTAAATATCCATGACAATTTTGACACAGATAAGCAATCTCATCCCCACAAACTTTGAAGAGCAATATGGGGTCTGATGTTAGCTTGTTTGCCATCAGGATGTTTCACATTGATTACAATGGCTGACAGGCCACCTGTTGTAGCACCACCTAACCCTGTAAGTCCAAAACTTGCATGAGTGAAAGGCCACAATGGAGGCCAACAAAGTCGCGAGAGTATTGTAACATCTGCTCTGGTGTCCATCAAACCTGTTACTGATACGATTTTGGATGATATCCCTTGGCTGTGAGGATGCATCGAATTTTTGGATGGTCCTCCATTATTTTCTCAGTTCAGAACACTTGAGGTACTCCTGTCCAATCCAAAGCTTCCTGTGCTATGGCTTCGTCCACTGTATTTGGAACAGAACTCACAAAAGCTACAAGTTGAACAATGCAAGTTCCTTTCTGGATAGTGATGGGGGGGGTCATCAACCGATACCATTGCATGAATTTGCCCTATATAATAAGCATCAGTAAATCCTAAATGCACATGAATGCCTTTAAGTGTACTACTTGATCTCTCCAGTAAAAAGGCACTCAATCCCCGTCCTATTGGACCATAGGCATAAAGGAGCACCTTACATAATGCTTTTGTCAAAATAGTTACTGTGTTGGCAGTAGGTATATCAATCCCTGCAGAACCACCTGTTGCCCCTGAGTATTATTCGCAAATGAGTAGCTTTGCAGTGCCGGAAGGCCTGTAATTGCTGCTGTGGTTGTTGGGATATTTGTGTCCCCACACGCCCCTTCATATTCTTCTTCCTGTTTCCCTGCAACAGCTGACCATTTGCATGATACTTACCTGTTAGATCTTTGGGGGCTTTGTTTGTTTGTTTGTTTTGGTTTTGTTTTTCTCTTCTTTTGGAACTCTTTAGTACTAAAGGCCTGTGGGGGACGGGAGTTGCTCCATACTACACTGTGTCCTTACTAAATTAATTGCATTACCTCTGAGAAATTAATACCATACTGAGCCACCTTCAAGTGGAGATCTTGCACAACCTTCCAGGCGAAGACGTAATGACTATCATTCTGTCCTGTTCCAGGAACTGCTTTAAAAACTGGAAAAGCCATAGGGTTATTACAAGCAACATTGACATTAGTACTTGCTTCCTGAGGTACTTTTGGGGCACCTAGTCTTTCAGTTATGTCCCAATTCTTTTCTTCTGCTGCTTTCTTCCTAACAAATTCCCAAAACATCTGAAGATGTCGAGGGAGTGCAGTTACTTGACATGGAGACGAAGTCCATGGGGTAGCAGGTTAGACCTATTAAAAGGTGAACTGTCAACATTTCCCTGCCCCAACACAGGTCTTACTGCGAGTGACTCTTCACTTGCTTTGCTGTCACTGTCAGGTAATAAAGGATATGAACTTAGAGATTTTTCATGGAGTTCAGAATGAAACGGGGTGGGGTGGGGCAGACGGCTGGACTAGAGTGGAGGGAAGCAGGGGAACAGACGGCTGGGCTTCTTTCTCTGCTGAAGACATTTCAGCTAACTGGTGCAGTGGTGTAGTGTATACAGATAGCATCTCAAGCTGCTGCACAGGTGTGAGATAAAGAGGTTTAGAAGTCTGATAAGGAGATGGTTTGGCAGTCTGCCCAGAGTGTTTGGTAACTGGCCCAGAAAACTGGCAGCTTTCCCAGAAACTTTGGCAAGCCCGCCTGCTAACTTCCATGGCACCTGCACTTTCTTCAAGGATCGATTCAACAAGGTCCCCGTCAGAGGACATCTATTTCATTCCCCCCTGCCCCCCCGCTGTGTTTTCCAGTCCCATAATACCTCAAAAAGCAATCCCCAGGCAACAGCTAGATTGGCAACAGTTCTGTCTCCTGCTTGGATGACTTCCCAGAGCTTGTCTCCAACTCATTTCCATGCATCAACACTAAATGCTGTACCAGGATCAGAACCAAAATCCTGTTATTTAACCCACAGAAATATACTACAAAGAGCATAGTCTGAAGTATTGTGTCCCTTATTCTTTAATAAAGTTTTCCATGTAGCCAAAACAGTCTTTTCCTCATTGGATAACTTATTTTCCACTATTACTAGTTGGTGGCTCGCCTGCTTCCAGGTGTCTTGATAGGAGAAATTCAGGTCCAGAACCCCCTGTGGCTTCCACACGCCACTCCCAGCTGCACCAATGCCACCTCTCCCACTCTTTCCCAGTGGGTCAAGGTTGCCAGTCACTAGGATCCCGTATGGGCCCAGACCGAGTTGTTGTGTAGGCTGTTCCACTCAGCAGTCACCAGACCAAGTTATTGTTCATTTCACTAGGTAGTCACCAGATGTCGCTGTCGAGGCAGTCATGACACAAAGCAGAGACCACAAGCAGTCTCAGAAGGCAACAACTACTTCTACTTTATTACAGAAAATGGCTGATCTTCTATACACTCTCTAATTGTTTATACTTCTTCTACCTCAGCTATGGGCTACAATAAATCAACATAACACCATTGGTGAAAAGTGACAGTGACTTCAGCTAACTTTCTAAAAATATGTCATCCAGCTGCAAACTTCTTATCTTCTTTCTTCTCTTGGTCTCCTTGGTGACAGCCTTGGAGAGAGCTCCTTATCTGCAAACTTCTTTCTTCTCAACTTCTTTAGTTAACAGGCCCACTGTTAGCCCCTTCCACAAGGCACCACTTTGGTCAGAGTGTAAGGCCAGGTGTCACACTGTGTCTTCTAGATCTTAGAATTCACATTTGTTAAGGGAAAATTTACTTATATATAAATCTAACTGTGAGTTGTTGTGAGGGCTTGAGCTGGTGAACTTAGCATTTGCAGCATCTGGATGTTTACAGGTAGGTCCTTTGATAAGCTTTCTGTTTGTTAGTTTTGGTTTTTTGGTTCATTGGAAATTTCTGCTAACAATATCCAGATGCTCAATTAAAGAAGCCTGGAGTTTTAAAAACCCAATAGAACAACAACCCCTCCCCCCCCCAAAAAAAAACCAAAAACAACAAAACCAACCAAACAAACGACCTAGCTTAAACCCCCTCCCCCCCTCCACCTGTGTGAACATTCCAGTGTTAATCTAGTGAAATTAATTCTGGTGTCTGAACTGATAAAAATCTTGGTCAACTGGAGCCTACATCTGCATGAATAGAGATTACTGCAGTGTGCTGTATGCTGTTGGGCACATTATTTTGTGCTTAGTGAGAGCTAAGAAAAAGAAAAGCCAATATATTGCTGAATTTATGACATTTGAAAGCTTAAAAAAGTAAAACTTTGTTTTATCACTTTTGAAAATGAAAAATTCTCAGTACCCCTCTTGTTCTTCTTATTCTGATCAGTGCAGTAATATTCATGGGGCTGTTGCACAAAATTTGTTTGTGAAGAAACTAGCTAGTGATGACAAATTAGCAGAAGATACTTTCTTTATATAATATTTCTAATTTTTTGTGAGTGTGGACTGTTCTGTAATTTATGTGAAAACATAAATAAAAACAAAATAAGTTTTTTGTTGGTTTTTTAGCTGCACTTATGAGCTGTTAATAATTTATTTTGGGTTTTGTTTAGATGTGTATGAGACATTGGTAATCAATAGAATGTGTATTTAGAAATAACTGGTAACATATGAAGGTACTGTGAACTTTTTAGCTAATCATCCTTGCTTTGTTTTTGTACAAACAGATTTTCCTCTGGTAGTTCATAAACGGAAATAAACTTCAAATTAAATGTGTGTCAGAGCTGTTCTTTTTTTCCACTTGCCTCTATTGAAGTTTTTCTAGAGTCTGTACTCAGAACAGTAATTTGACTAGGACGTTGTTATTTAACCATTGGAAACACAAAGTCACTAATACACAAATTTAACTTACAGCTGAATGACAGTAAAAAGGAGTGGCATGCCATACTGAGAGACCTAAATGATAATACAATATGCATATTATGGAAATGGTCTTAATTAGTTGTTCAGAAATTTTTGCTATTAACATTGTTTGACTACTTCATTTATCTCAGAATTAATTGATTCCTGTACTTTTCTGTTGCAGGAACTCATTATACAATGACAAATGGAGGAAATATCAACAGTTCAACACATTTACTGGACCTTCTGGATGAACCAATTCCTGGAGTAGGAACATATGATGACTTTCATACTATTGACTGGGTTCGAGAGAAGTGCAAAGACAGAGAGAGGCATAGACGGGTACTTGAGATAAATAACTACTTTTTTGGTTGGATGCTGGAGTTAAGATCTGATTTAATAACAAATATGTGCATGTCCTTTAAATTTGTACGTAGTTATATCAGTTAGAACTAAGTACTGTTTTAAAAGCACTGCTTAGTTGGATACCTGCAGTCTTGCAGCATTATTATAACTTGGAAAGGAAACAGTAATTTAATAGAGTGGGAATAGGTCCCTGTCACCCAAATATCGTTTTTAAAGTACTGCATTTTTTGCATGCTAGTATATTTAAAGTTATTTTCCAGTGTAGATGTATTTGTGATAGTACAATAGTGGTTCTGGTGGTACTCGTACAGAAAAGTGGAGTGTGATATATATTGCTTTTTTTGTTTTATTATTATATTGCTACACTGATGCAAGTGTGTCTGTGCCACTGCAGAAAAGTGGACAGAGTAAATAAGGATAAAATAAACAACTTTTTCAATACAATGACCATAGATGTCATTACTAATAGTTGGCTAGAAGTACTATAGGGTAGTTATCTAATTTTTTTGTTTTATTTTACTTTTATGTATTTTTTAGTTTAAAGATAAAGATTTTATAATTGAAGTAGAAGTTTTGGAATTTGGATCATATGAAATAGCTTATTATTAGTATGCTAACAGATTAATTGAAGTTCAAAAATATTTAATCTCTAGGAGGGAAATAATGTTGCAATTCACGTTTTAGGTGTGTGCTGCAGAAACTGTTCAATTATCATAATAATGTATTTCCTGGATTTTAGTTCTTTAAATTGATCAAATATACACTTCTCTGTCAGTTGCTTGATATCTGGATAATTAAGCTGATTTATCATGTAAAACATGAAATACAAGCAGAGCACTTGTGGTTTCAACAGAGGGTTTATTTGCCTGCAGCTTGCATCATGCAATTTGTATGTCATACTTCCTGGTTTTTTTTTTGTTATTCATGTTACAGAAATACATACAACTCTACATTACTGATTTCTCTTTGCAGATTAACAGCAAGAAGAAAGAATCAGCATGGGAGATGACAAAAAGTTTGTATGATGCATGGTCAGGATGGTTGGTAGTCACATTAACTGGTTTGGCATCAGGTAAATGAAAACACAAATGAAAACAATTATTTTCTTTTATTTGTCAGCAAGTACAGTTATTGTGTTTTTCCTTTCCTTTTCCTTTGTGTTCTCCACCAATCCAGCTAAGGGCTGGTTCAGTCTACTACAATTCCATAAGGGAAGAAAAAACTTTACTATCTTGATTTACAAGCTTCACCATTTTGAGGTGAGGGCTTACTGATCACATTGGAACCAAAATCCTCACTGAATTTAGAGAGAGTTTCTCAAGTGTTTTTAAACTTCCACCTACTGAGCTATCAGTGTTCTTGAATCCTTGAGAGATTTATGTTTTACCTTTCTGTAAAGATTTTTACCTGTAGAATTTCTTCTGAAAGTGTTGATTGTAAAAGTAGCTCTAGTATATGTGTAGTTTTGTGTGGTGTAAGCACACTTTCTTGTAAAGTGTATGTCTCTGGATTAGTGAATTCTAGCTGTGTTTATGTCATACCTTTACAGAGGTTCTTCCACAGAAAATACTAACTTTAACAGGTGGAGTTTGTTGGTTTATACTTCAATTCTCTCTTTCCTTCTTAACGTATTTTAGAATTAATTTTACAACTAAAACCATCCAATAGTTATTGACCCAGCCATCAGGCAGTGCAACTGATTTTTCTGTTAGTACCAAATAAAGTAACTAAAACCTGCAGGAAGGAAAGGTTACAAACCTTGTGCCCAGTTGTTTTTTTTTTAAAGTATTTAAAATAGACATTTTAGATAAAGTATTAGGAAAATTAGTTGGGGAGTAAGGCTATGCCTATTAAAAAGCACAGTAACAGTATAATTACTGCTTAGGTGTATACATAATCATTTTCACAAATCACATATAAATAAATATATATGCAAAGTTTATAGCATGTTTATATACTTCTGGATGCACAAACCAGGAGTATATGATTACTAGAAATTGTTTCTGATAATTTCAGTGGGAACATGCAGTGTAGTGTTTTCCAACCCCCTGAGCTGCTGTTTATTAAAATTCCTTTATTCTGTTTCTGAGCAACAAAGTGAGCAAATTCTGGTCTTGAACACTGGTAGGTTTTTCAGTCTCAGATGCCTTCTCTTGTATGTCTAGTGGATCTTAAATGGCACAACCTTGAGTTCAGTGACAAGGAGATCTTCTGTTTATGTGTTTTAATGACTTGGTTGAAATTCTGTTCTACTGAAATACTGCTTTTGACTTGTCAACACATGGGCTAGAATCCTTTTCCACCTTTTAGACTCGTGAATCCCATCTGTTTCCAGCTGGCTTGGTGCCATATAAACTGCTCCATCACAAATAAGTAACAGTTCTTTTTTTACTCTTAACTCCTTGGTTTCAGTGGACTGTTGGATAACTGTGGTGTAGGGGAAAAAAAGCAAGAAAAAAATAATTTAACTTGGGAAGTATACAAAGTACTTAATTCTTCAGCAAATATTACTCTTACCATAATGAAAACAGGGTATAATCCTGGAAATCAGGAGTATATTAAATGTCTGTTTAATTAAGTTTTTGGTAATCACAATTTACATCTGTTAATACAAGCACATTCCTTCATTTTAGCTGTGTGTGTTATTTCTGTTTACCGGAACATTAATATAAAACTGTTTCTACAACAGGGGCATTGGCAGGATTAATTGACATAGCTGCTGACTGGATGACTGACTTAAAGGAAGGCATTTGCCTTAGTGCTTTATGGTTTAACCATGAACAGTGTTGTTGGGGTTCAAATGAGACCACATTTGAAGAGAGAGATAAATGTCCGCAGTGGAAAACATGGGCAGAACTAATAATTGGGCAAGCAGAAGTGAGTACATTCTTTGATGGTCTTGTTCAACAACTTGGCTGAATACAGAAAGAAAATAATGATCTTAAAATTAAGATTTTAAACATTAATTTCGGCTGTACTGTCTGTGCCATTTTTTATTGATTGAATGCATTTGAATTAATAGATTATAGTGTAATAAATGTTTATTTCATGAACTGCAAGGGGCCTTGAAGTATTGCAAATGTAAGTTATGGGAATATAGAACTGTTAATAACGTGAGAATTTCTATTCTTGATCATAGCTATGTAAATTAAATCCATTTATGGTGTTCTTTGATAAGTAAGAATATATTTGTTTTATTTTTTTCTCCCACATTTTTTTGAAATAAGGAAGACTTACTCAGTGTTCACTAGATTTTAGCAGCTACTAGCTATTAAAAATATACCTGTTCTATGGGTTTTTTTCTTTTTAAGATGAAGTGTTGGAACACTTTCTACCTTTTATAATCCAGTCTGTGCTAATGTGCAGGTGTCGTAACTTTATGCTTTTCAAACAGAACTCTATTGGCAATAATTATTGTGCCTCAAAATGTGTGTATAAATGTACTTGCAGCAGAAGTACTTCTGGATTATTTTAAGTAGTGATTTTGCTGTTATGTCAAATCAGTTTTCTGATTTTTTATTTTTACTTTTAGGGCCCAGGTTCATACATAATGAACTACATAATGTACATTTTCTGGGCATTGAGCTTTGCCTTCTTAGCAGTTTCTCTGGTGAAGGTATTTGCTCCCTACGCCTGTGGCTCAGGGATACCTGAGGTGAGGTCTAATATATGTATACATTATAGGTGTTTCATATTAATTTGTAGATTAATGCTGCCTTAGTGGGTATGGGGAAAGGCAAGAGGAAACTGTGCCTTTGAAAAAATATATTAATGCAAGCATTCAAATTGCAAACATGTAATTGTGCTAATTGTTTCTGAGAAAATACTCCAGATTTAAAAGAATCTCCTGTTTTAGTAGATTTTGCTTTTTTGGCACGACTTTTTAAGGAAGCATTTGGATTAATACACTTCTGAAGAATGATTTCCAAACCTCCCCAAATCCACCCCCTCCCTATGATGATATGAAAGCAGTGATTCATTGACACAATATGGGTCATTTGATAGAGCAATCGATCTTTTCTTGCAGTGGCTTCAGTTGCCTTAGCTAGCACAAACCAACAGACAGTTGCAATGTGAAATATGTAATATCCTCAGAAACCTCACTGTTTACAACTGCTGTCTGCTACTCTCCACAGAATGGGAGAGAAAAATCCAAAGTTAAATCAACTCTGATCAGTCTCAGTTCTTCAGTTACTTACTTTTCTGTAAATATTTTTTTTTAGCTCCATCTCTGTTTAAGTCTGGAGTAGTTCTTTGCCATTATTCCAAAAGAAATTTCATCTTAAATTGGTTTTCAAATCTAGCTATCTTTACTTTCTAGACTCAGCTGCCCAGTGTTTTGTGTACATCCTATTTATGGACATGTTTTCCTATGATAGCTGTGTATTATTTTCTTTAAAAATATTTTAGAGAATTATTTTCTGGGCATATTTTCCAGGCTGATGATTACTTAACTGCGCATTGTTAAGCACAATAATACCTTTGGCAAGTTGCACATTTTTCTAGTGGAGATAGGCTGATCTTTTCCATCTTTATGTGAAGAAATCTATTGTTGATTTTTATGTAGTGATGGTAAAACATGAAGAGAAGACAGGGGTGATATTGGTGCAAGTTGGGATATTGCTTAAATAGATGACCTGGAATATGGTTTTTGCAGGTTTATTTTTCCTTTGGAAATTTTCTGCCTTTTGCTCAGTAATTTACATAATAAACTAATGAATCCAGTCTTAGAAGCTGCTGCAGGTTAAATTTCTATTAAATATAATTGATAATGTATTTGTATGTTATTATCCAGTGTTTTAAAGTTGCAAATGGAAAGCTTCTGGCAAACGGATAGACTCTGTGTGGCAGTCTGAATAATACATGTTTTAAAGTGTGACAAAGTTAGTAATTTGAAAAGGCTGGCTTTGAAGTTCTGCAGCTAAAATTAAAGGATTTATTATTTTCTGAAAATTGAAAAATGCAATAACAGATATCGTTTTTTCTTTCCTTCAGATAAAAACTATTTTGAGTGGCTTCATCATCAGAGGTTACCTGGGGAAGTGGACTTTGATGATAAAAACAATTACTTTAGTCCTGGCTGTTGCATCAGGTTTGAGTTTAGGAAAAGAGGGTCCTTTGGTACATGTTGCCTGCTGCTGTGGGAATATTTTTTCCTACCTCTTTCCAAAATACAGTACAAATGAAGCTAAAAAAAGAGAGGTACGTTTTTTGAAAAAGTATTTCTAGAATGTATTGAGTATTGGTGCATTTACATTGGTTTGTTTAGAAGATGGTATTTGTTCTCTTGGACAATGTTTATTGATTATCAGTTGTTATTTATTATGTTAAAACCAATGTATTTTCCCCAGAATTCTCACAGATAAATAATTTCCATGGCAGAGTCAGTTTGTATTTCTTCCACCTCAAAGACCATTTGATTTTATTTAAATTCTTTCTGTGCTTGTCTCTACACTTTAGTAATTGATGAGTATCTTCAGCTATGAGAACAGCAGAGTACTTTGAACCCATGAGCAAAGTTTCCTGCCATGTTTCAGTTCACTGTTAATGAGTGTGGTGGGTTAGACTTAGTGCTGGCTAAGCAGTTCCCTCCACCCTCTGTATTGGCAGTACATCAGAAGAGAGTACGATGAAAAGCTCAGAGGTCAAGATGAGGACTTCATGATGCCTTACCAGTTAGCATTGCAGGCCAAACAGACTAGACGTTAGGAAAGTTATTTGACTGCCAGTACTAGAGCAGTGAGAAATGAAAACAAAACTAAATGTATCTTGCCCTCACTTGTCCCTTTGTGAAGGGCCCAGCTTCAGTCTTGACTTTTCTATCCCGAATTGGCACAAGGGGATACTTTGTCGCTGCTGCTCCTTCCTCTTGATACTGTTTCTCTGCTCCAGTGTGGGGCACCACCCATGGGAGACACTCCTTCACAAATATCTTCAGCATGCCCCAGCCTGGATCACCCACAGACTGCAGTGCTTGCAAGAAACCTACTCCTGCTTGGGCTCCTTTTCACAAGGCCACAGCTCTTGACAGGAGCTTGCTGCAGGGTGGCATGGGCTGCAGGGTGAAGATCTGCTCTCCCATGATCCTCCATGGGCTGCAGGGAAACAACCTGTGTTACCATGGGCTTTGCCACAAGCTGCAGGGCAATCTCTGCTCCAGCCTCCTTCTCTCCAAATTAGTTCTCAAACACTCTTTCCATCCTTGTCACCAGCTTAGTTTCCTCCTTTTGATGCAACCAAGGACTTTGACATTCTTGATTTGTGGGGCCCAGAACTGCACAGAGCACTCAGGGTGAGGCCCACAGGGCTGAATGCAGCAGGACAATCACCTCTGTTGGTTGTCTGCTCGTGCTGTGCAGAGGAAACCCAGGATGGGGTTTTGCTCTCTGTGTTCCAAGGCACACCCTGCTGACCCACACTGAGCTGCTGCTGACCAACATCCCCAAATCCCTCTTGGCAGGGCTGCTCTCCAGCCAGTTCTCTCCCAGTTTAGACTTGAACCTTGTGTTACTTTATCCTAGGTGGACAGCATTTTGACTCATTAGATTCCATCCCATTAATTATTGCCCAGGGCCTCAGTCTACCTAGATCCTTCTGCAAGGCCTCCTGTCCCTCAAGAGAGTCGATGGCATGTCCCAGTTTGGTGTCATCAGCAAACAGCTTAAAGCTATCATGAGATTCTGTTGTTCATGTTTACAACACAGACTGCAACAAACCCCCTCACCTTTGTTCTTTTTCAGGTGTTGTCAGCTGCCTCAGCAGCAGGAGTTTCTGTAGCCTTTGGTGCCCCAATTGGTGGAGTCCTTTTCAGTCTGGAGGAGGTATGTCAAGAGGTGGTACTGAAGAATAAATATTTTTTAAAATCTCTCTTAGTTTAAATAATCTCAGACTCCTTTAAGCGGTGGAGTCTCTCTTAAGCAGGAAATTATTTTTTGACCTGTATTTCAAAGCCAAAAGTCCTGTTATCAGCAAATTCCTAAAGATTTTTTTTCTGCTTTTTGAATGAATGTCAACTTTACTTTACTCTCATTTATTTTATTCTGGAAAAGGGCTGAGTCTGTTTATAATTACAGTTTACAGACAGATAGGAGTTTTCAGTCTAGGAGTTTATTCTGAAAAAAAAAAAGGCTCTTAATTTTTGAAAAAGTTTTTAGGAACATACTGGACAATTTTGTAAAGCAGGTAAGCAGGTTTGTAAACATTACTTAAAGCTTCAGACATTAAACAGAATTGAATATGGTAATTATTAGAAGGGCAAATATACTATAAAACTTAGCTCCAAAGCAAGCAAGTTCTCTTCTCCAAAAAATGCTTTATGCTAAATTAGTTTTAATTGTAATTTTTAAAATGTGTAAGAATGTTATTTCTCTCAGTGGCATTTTTAAAGACAACTGAAACCCTGAAAATCTCTGAATTGAAAAGTAGGGAAAATATTCTTTCATGCATAATTTTGTTATATTCTTAGGGGATTTTGAGGAGTTCCTCCATTGCCCGAAAAATGCAGAAGAAAACTGTCTTGAAATTCAAATCAGTCTTTGTGGGGCTTAAGAGTGAAATTGCATGTTCTGTTTTGAGGCCTTTTAATTTTTGGTTTTTTGTTTGTTTGTTTTAAGCATACTTTAAAAAATAACAGATCTCTGAGAAATCTTTCAATATAGGTTGAAAAGATGAAAATATTAGCTGAAATCTGAACGTGCAGCTAGTACACACTTTGGTTCTCATGAAGGCTAGTAAGAGACACAGAGCAGCTTGTAAGCATAAATTGCAGTGCATCATTTCATATCCATATTAAAACAGCAGTGATTTCAACATTGATGTATAATTGACTTTAAATCTGGGTTGTTGAGCTTTTTCAAAATGTAGAATCTTCTGGAGTGTCAGTTCCCCAAGTGATAAGAATGATTTTTTTTTAGCTTATACCATGTGAGCAGCAGTATTCTAACACATGCATAAACCTGTCTTTCCAGGTTTCTAATTGAATCACTAATAATTCTCATGTATTGTCTTTTGCAGGTCAGTTACTATTTCCCACTGAAAACTTTATGGAGATCGTTTTTTGCTGCTTTAGTAGCTGCATTTGTTTTAAGGTCCATCAATCCTTTTGGTAATAGCCGCCTAGTTCTTTTTTATGTAGAATATCACACTCCTTGGTACCTTTTTGAACTGCTTCCTTTTATTCTTCTGGGAGTGTTTGGTGGGCTCTGGGGAGCATTTTTCATCCGAGCAAATATTGCATGGTGTCATCGACGCAAATCTACAAAATTTGGGAAGTATCCTGTCCTAGAGGTCATTATTGTTGCGGCTATAACAGCTGTGATCGCGTTTCCTAATCCATATACAAGGCTAAACACTAGTGAGCTTATTAAGGAGCTCTTCACGGACTGTGGGCCATTAGAATCGTCCTCGCTCTGTGACTACAGAAATGATATGAATGCAAGCAAAATAGTAGATGATATTCCTGACCGTCCAGCAGGCACTGGAGTCTATTCAGCTATATGGCAGTTGTGTTTGGCACTCATATTTAAAATAATCATGACAGTCTTCACTTTTGGTATCAAGGTAAGTGTGAATGCAGTAACTTTCTTATCTGCTATGATCATTTAATTATTGCCTTTCTCATTTCTCATCTCTCAAAGCTAGAATTGTTGGGTTTTTTTTCATGTTATTTCTTTTAAAAAAAGGTCTTTTTACTTTTGGTTAAAAAACAAGTATTGTAGCAAACATAATTAAATTCACAATAGTCCTTTGTTCAGCTGAATAGAAATGTGCTATATGCAGTGGGGAGCAGTAACTGTGTGGATGGATGGATGGATGGATGGATGGATGGATGGATGGATGGATGGATGGATGGATGGATGGATGGCTGGATGGCTGGCTGGCTGGCTGTTTGTATGGGCCTGATTCAGAAACAAGTGATGTTTAAAAAATTTCCAAAAACAAAGTTCAAGCATAACCACTCAGGTTCTCTAGTCTGTTACTTGAAGAATAAACTGTACCCCTTACCACCTTGGTTGGTAGTAATTCTTACATACACTCTCATCATTGTTCACATAAATGCAGTTACTACTCATGTTAAAAGGAGACCATGATAATTTATTTTGCTGTGTTCTCCAGTATTGCATGTTGTGATGAGAAAGTGGGCTTTGTTCATGTGACTGTAATGGAAATTTCTTCTCCATTACAGCAGTGCAGTTTTTTGGTTTTCCCACTTGTTTTATAGATCTGTTTTCGAGGTGTCTTCAGCTTCTCCCCAGTCTGTGGATGTTTTCTCAATGATAATGTATAACTGTCGCGCCTCCGTTTTCTGTCTTGTCAGGCTCCGTTCATAGTTTTTTGCAACCACATCATTATTAAATGTGTCTTAATGCAAACTTCTGTAGAATGTTCACTAAGCAGGGTTTGTGTTTAAATTTGTCTTAACTTTTCAGTTTAAGTTGCTCTTCCATGTAACAGCATGCATAAAAAAACACTTCCTTTCTGTGAGGATATTTGACCACTGGAATATGCTGTGCAAGAGAACATCCTTGGAAATACTCCTATCTTGACTGGTTGCAAGCCTGAGCAATCTGCTGTAGATGAGCCTGCTTGAGCAGGGGTAGGCAGTCTGGGACAGTTATCTTCAACCTCGACTATTCTGTAACTGATAGAACAATAACATCATGTTGTGTTTCTCATGTTTCAGTGTTTCAGAAGATGTTGCAGGTTGTTATTTAAAGTTAAGGTCTATGTGTTGGTTGGTGGGTAAGAGGAATCTTAGACTATGTATTTTAAATGCTTGTCTTCCTTAGGTCTGTAATTTGGACAGTGTTCTGTGATGTGATTGCTTCAGTCTGTTGTTTAGTTTTGTATTCACTTACCGTGTTCCATTTATATCCAGGACGCTATTTTATCATTTATGTATTTATTTGCATCTGGCTCTTTTTCATGGGGTTGTCACCACAAGGTCACAGTGCATATTAGAATTCACTGGTTTACAGAATGGAAGAGCTTGTACTTCATTTGGGTTTGGTTAATTTTCTCAGAACTTCAGCATGGTGGAAATATTTTTGTGGAGTTGTGAGAATATATTTATTACTTTGCTAGTAGGCAAGGAGTCATATTGCTGTCATCAATGGAACTGTGCTACATTAATTTCTTGGAAGCTTTAAAGCATGTGGTTGGCTGGAATGTCAGCCAGAAAGAGGAAGGTACTGAAGAAGAGGAAGGTACTTTAATGATATTTATTTGCTCTGTCTTTATCTCTATAAAAGAAGTAAATTCAGAATAGAAGAAAAAAAGAAGAAAATAAATAATATTACATTGTCCTTTTAATTATTATAAAGGATCCTCTGGGCTCTCCAGTCTGTTTCTGGAGCTGTAGCCATCTGCAAACACACATCTTCCTCACAGGAATTGTTTTTCTAGTAGCAAAGCTACCCAGCTGCTGCCAGTGGGGCAAAATGATTTCTGCTGCTTTTACTGCTGTGGGCACACATTACCAGGAGGCTGATATGGTAGGGGTTTGGCATTTTTTGTTTGTTTTGGTTTGTTGGTTTTTTTTCCTCTCATGCTTTTGTACCAATACTGTCCTGCTTATTATCAGTAGAATCATTACTGTGTCTAAATGCTGATCAACAGGTGGGAAGGAGTTACTTTTTTGCCTCAGAACGTGACTGGTACACAGGTGCACTACCAATGAAGTGGAAAGCTGTACCCATATCCTAATTCTTGCTTCTTCCAAAGATGATGCATATGACACAGAACACAGGTTTTCCTCTGGAGAGTAATTTGAGCTTGCTCAAAAGCAAACCCAGAGAAGAAAGCTGAGAAGAGGAAAAACTTGGCTGTTTTCCCTTGCTCTGCAAAGATTTCTCTCCCCTTTGTGATTTGTGATTCAGGAGCTTATGTGAACAAATGGCTCTGTAAAAATCATAATTATAGTTAGACTTGTTACATTATCCACATATGATAGAAAGAAGAGAAGGAGCTAGTGTATAAAAAGTTATATTGCCAAAGGACCAGAAACAATTTAGATTCAATTTCCACATGGAGACTGAATTTCTGTGGCATACTGCTAGCACAGTGGGATTTGAGGCAGTTTCAGAGGTTTATTTAGTTACTTTTATATTGGAAATATGGAAATGTTTTATTCAGGGTACTGTTGTACTGTTCACCAAGAAAGAATTTCACTCAGGACAAAAATTTGATTTTAGCAGTTAGGAAGGGGCTTAGGTGCATAATTGTGGAAAGTAACAGTAGTAGTATAAATACACAATTTGAATACTAGGCTAAAATGACAGCATTGAATATTACCTCTATAAACACTGAAATATTAGGTATTTCAGTATAGGAATTAGGCATCATTAAACTTTTTCTCAAAACCCATGCTGCTGACTATCTAAAACAAAGTTTGTTTTTCCTTGTTCATTAGAAATCATCTTTGCAATCACAAATATAGAAAAAATATAAAGTAATAATAATTATAAACTATGTTTGTTTTCCTTTGTTTGTTGTTAGAAACCTTTGTAACCATAAATGCAGACAAAATTTAATAATGCTAACAACAATTCAAAATACATTTCTGCACCAGCTATTGAATACCACAGCAAAAGTCTATTGTTTGGAATCGCACCATACTTAAAATTTCACAACTGTACAGTACAAGAAAAGTAAAAGTTACATGATGTGTCCTGTTACAGCAGGAATGCAATATATAATTATGTTATTTCAACAGGATGGGATGAGGTACATTTAGGCGTCATGTCTAGAAAGTAAAAATTCTACTCCTTTTTTGTAGTGACATCTGTACCTCAGCCACAGTAAAAATATTTTCTTGTTAACAACTTTTGTGAGGAGAAGCAGCAGGCATTTACAATTTAATGAGATCTAGGTGCCAACATGTTTTTTGGAAAGATTGGCTTTCTAAGGAGAAGAAAAGATACGCAGCAATTTCTTTATATGAAACTGATGATAAAAGCAAGTTTGCAATAATATTTTATTAAGCCATGGCTGTGTGACAAGGCTTTAGTTAGTAGTAGAAAAGCATTTTAAGTAACTAAAATTACAGTAGGAGTTTCTTTTTTTTTTAACCTATTTTGGTAACTACTCTTTGCATTTTTCTCTTTTCCCTCTTAGTGTGTTTAGCATTCTATAATCCACTCATTTCTATAGGAAGCAGCAATAATAGTACAAAGCCTCTTTTAAAAATCACCTGGTTAGTTAATTTATAGCAGTCTCTAGAAGCAGTTTAAGAAGGCAGTCCTGTTTAGTAAGTAAATGTTGACTCTGAGAAACATGAAGATTTCCAGGGAGACAGGAAATGATAAGGAACACTTTACAGTATGATTAGCACAGCTCACACTGGACATGCGCATGGTAGAGAATTGTACTGTTGGCACTGAGTCTAGTCCTCTGGTCCAGAATTGGTGATAGATTTTCTCTTAAACACAGTAAGATGTAAACAATCATGCTCAGAAAATAGTTTCTGCTAATCAGGTCAATCAGAGATATCAATAGCATTCTGTTAAGTTCTACTAACCTTCCAAGGTCACTTTACATGGTTTTAACCTGACAGTTTGAGCATTTGTGTCTCTTTCAGAAAAAAAATAAATATAAAAAGACACTTATTAAACAATGTGTCAGGTATGTTCCCAGCAGCATGACAACACTTCTGTTTTTGTTGCAGGTTCCTTCTGGGTTGTTCATACCTAGTATGGCAATTGGAGCAATAGCAGGAAGGATTGTAGGAATTGCAGTGGAGCAGCTGGCTTACTACCATCATGACTGGTTCATTTTCAAGGAGTGGTGTGAAGTTGGAGCTGACTGTATTACACCTGGTCTTTATGCTATGGTTGGTGCTGCTGCATGCTTAGGTAAATAAAATATAAGAAATAAGTATCTGATTTCTTCATATATCAAAATAATTATTAAAAAATGAAAGGAGATATAAACTTGTGCAGTTTTGGAACACCTATTTGTAGGGTCTTCCCTCCAGAATAATACATTCACATCTCTACACAAGACCCTCAAATCCTTGTGATCTGAGGAATAATGTGAAATGTAAATTGAATGAGAAATAGGAAAATTTTAATAGTGTTTGCTTTCTCTTTTTGGTATCAAGAGATGTTCTTACTACATTGGTCAGAAAAATCAGTTCCTTGAAATATATGAAGTAGAGCATTTACAGTGTCAAGTAGAGTTAAAAATTGTTAGAAGGAAGTAGTGTGATCAGCTGCCACATCTGCATGAATTGTAAAAATTGTTCTTGAAATTCATAATCCAAACAAAAGCTATAGAAGTGTGTAAGGTATTTTTAACAAGTCTAACTGTTGAAAATCAGCTTCATGGAAAGAGGTTTAAGTTGGACACCTTAACTTGTACTCGTTTATATCTTGGTGGCCTTAGAAATTAAACTTAAAAGCTGTTAGAGACAGATTCTGCAAGAAGTAGACCTTTTCTTTAAGGAAACATGTTTGGGCAATCCATCTAGTGATACAAATTTAGGTTTTGGAGAGGTTGTTCTGTTTTTTAATAGTGCAAATTGAATCACTCTTGAATGTACTAAAAGACAGTTCATAGTCTTTTATTGAATGAAGATATGGCATCAGAAACCATAGCAGAAAAAAATTATTTAAAATAGTAACAAAAGAAAATGGTCATCCCTGTCTTCTTCTACCAAGAAAGAGATTACTTTTCATCAGCTCATAATTCTGTTTAGCTTTTATGATTAAGCAGCAGCATTAAATTCCTAATCCTTTGGACAACATAGTTGTTGATTTGCTACCTGGGACTTTTTTGCATTAGTTCAATTTTTTTTCCAGATTCTTATCTTACTGGATTTCCTTGCATTTCACAGTACTTTTAACACTGATGTGATATGGAGATACACCGTTTTATTCTTAGTTTACATTAAATAACTGTACATATATTCCAGTTTTTTATATTACCTCCCTTTCTATGAATTTTCCCTAAAACTCCCTTTTCCACTTCTAGAAGTTTTGTGTTAATTATCTCTGTCTGCTTCTGTTGGTTTTACGCAGAAGGATGTTTGTCAGATGACCTTTCATGTCAAAGTTATGTTTGTAGGTCTCAACAGGAAGGTAGAAAATTATAAAATCGTTATCTGATACTCAATTGTTACTGGCTATCATTTTCCTTGCAGGTGGTGTGACAAGGATGACTGTATCCCTGGTAGTTATTGTGTTTGAGCTAACAGGAGGGCTGGAATATATTGTGCCCCTAATGGCTGCAGTCATGACCAGTAAGTGGGTAGGAGATGCTTTTGGTAGGGAAGGCATCTATGAAGCACACATCCGACTGAATGGGTATCCTTTCTTGGATGCAAAGGAAGAATTCACTCACACAACACTGGCTGCTGATGTGATGAGACCTCGGAGAAGCGACCCACCTTTAGCAGTTCTAACACAGGATAATATGACTGTCGAAGACATAGAAAACTTGATCAATGAAACCAGCTATAATGGTTTTCCTGTTATTATGTCAAAAGAATCACAGAGACTTGTGGGTTTTGCTCTAAGAAGAGATTTAACTATTGCAATAGGTAATTGACTTTTAGTATTACATTATGCCAATTTAAATTGTTTTATATTATATTTAAAATATAATTTACTCTGTATGTTTCTAGACTTGGTTTAAGTATATGATAATATAATCTAATAATCTTCAGTAGCAGACTCTGAAATGCAGAAAATCCTTATCTCTCTGTTGTAGAAAAAGTTGTCATACTCAAGTAGGTCAAAACATTATCTAATCTGGTATTTTTTAGTTTTTTGAGGCTTTTGATAGTATCTTGTTTCCTCAAGTAATGCTATACTGGCATTCTTCTTCAGAACTGAGTAATTCTTTTTTTTACCAGCAGTATTCTGTGAAAATTACTGTCCAAGTAGTTTTTAAATGTATATCCTATTTCTTTCTGACAGTGAAATTTATGGTGGTTATAACAACCATGGCTGTACTATGGAGAGATAAGTGCAATATTAATTATTTTAGGTTTATGTTTTTCAATCTGTTTGTGTAGTGGGAAGTTTGTCCTTGAGCATATGAGCACACAAGCTCTGTTTAGGACATCTCTTTTGGGGTGAGTATTAGTACTTGTGTAATACTTGTGACAATGCTTTGTGCACTGGCAAGAAAAATTCTGTGGATTTTGAGGCTACTATCATAAACAAAGGAAGAAACGCACTGTTATGTAAGAAAATATTACAAAACTGTAACATTTAGTACATGAAGTAAGTGATGGAAGTTGCATTTTAAACTATTCTTTTTTTTTTTTGATACATATCTCTTAAACAAAGACACTTGAGAAAGGGACAGAAGTCCCCAGAAACTTTTTTAAAACATGTTTTGTGAACATAACACAGTTTACTTCAGTCAGATTTTTGCCTGTGATCTTACTACTGTGTATAGCATGGTATTACATTATGTAGGATATATATGAATGTGCAAAACTTGGAAATTATTACTAACACCATACTGGTTTAAGTTTGTATTTACTTGAGTAAATAGGGGAATAGCAGAATATTCTTCTTAGAATATGCTTTCACAGGTAAGACTCATTTCAGCTGCTGAAATGAAAATTACACAGTCAAAGTTGCTTAGTCTTGGGTTGTGGCTGTCTTAAGAGTCATTGTGCCCTGGCAGCCTGGAGGGCCAAGTGTGTCCTGGGGTGCATCAGGCCCAGCATTGCCAGCCAGGCAAGGGAAAGGATTGTTCCACTGTGCTCTGCACTGGAGCGGCCTCACCTCAACTATTGAGGGCAGTTTTGGGTGCCAGATTATCAGAGGGTTATAAAGCCATTAGCGATCATCCAAAGGAGGCCCACAAGGATGGTGAAGGGCCTTGAGGGGGAGCCATATGAGAAGCAGTTGAGGTCACTTCCTCTGTTCAGCCTGGAGAAGAATTGACTGAGGGGAACTGCAACATTGCAGTTACAATTTCCTGGTGAGGGTAAGAGGAGGGGCCGGCATTGATCTCTTCTCCCTGGTGTCTACTGACAAGACTTGAGGGGATGGCCTGAAGTTGTACTGAGGGAGGTTCAGGGCACTGTCAATTGAGACTGGCTTTTCCCTCACTGTTTCTTCAGGAGCTGAGTATGTTATTTTTTTACCCTTTCCACCTCTTAGTTAGTGGAGTGAGAAAATTAGTTGAAGAATCACTGTATGGCAAATGACTTTTGTAATTTTTGCACAACCACTTCCTGGGGATAAAGCAGTGGCTATGGAAACATATGCAAGAGCCTAGTAGTGTTGATTGAACTGTCTGCACTAATATATTTTTCCAAGAATGTAAGTTTTTCCTCCTCTGCTATTTTTCCCCCTTCCCTGTCTTTCTTAAAGAAAGTGCTAGAAAGAAGCAGGAGGGGATTGTTGGCAGTTCCAGGGTATGCTTTGCCCAGCACACCCCATCACTTCCAGCAGAAAGCCCTCGACCTTTGAAGCTCAGAAGCATACTTGATATGAGCCCTTTCACCGTGACAGACCACACACCAATGGAAATAGTGGTGGATATTTTCCGGAAGCTGGGTCTGAGGCAGTGCCTTGTAACACACAATGGGTGAGTAAAGTGGCAGCAATGCTGTGCATGGATACAATAATTTTCCCTTCCAGGATCAGAGTATTTGAACTAGGATATACACCAGGAGCATGGTATTTGAACCTGTAAGTTTGGTATTGCAGCTGAGGACCCCAGATGTTCATTAAGAATGTGCTGTGCACCTTGGAAATTCTTAAGCCCTCTTTGTATTCCAAGTAAGAAAAATTGTTTCAGTCATTTTATGATGTTCTGTTAAAAATGTACTGCCATTCAGCAAGCTTGGTCTGTGCACCTTGCTTGTGGAGGAGACACAACTTCTCTTGCAGAAATTAAATCTTGTGTACTGCATAGTCTAAGGCTGCTAGTTCTGGAACTTCAATCTGCAACTTTTGTTTCTACAATTCAAAATATTTCAGGAAAGTAATTTTAAAATTTAGAATGTTTGTAAATGAGACTGTTGGGAGTTGTCCTGTGATTATCTACTGAATAAATCAGCCCCTGGCATGGAAACTAAATGTTCATTATAATTGCCTCTTATCTAAACTACTCCTTGTTTTTTTACATTATCTTTTTCTGTGCAGCTGTTCCTTTAACATTCTGCTTTCCTGTATCTTTTGCATTAAACACATGACATGCAACATCAATGCTCCTACCATAGTATCTTGCTTTCTCTTTAGCATGTCTTTTAAGGCACCTGGGGAGGGAAATGTCTGATCATTCACGTGTTTAGGATTGATCAATGTCCTTGGGACAAGAAATCTTAAATTACTGGGACTTTCTTAGTTTTTCTGTGGGCAAAGGACTGCTGCTGTTTGTGGCAAATGTTTTAAATATTTCATTGGTTTCCAGGTTGGGGATTTTTTTCACATGTATTTTAAACCAAATTTATTTAAATGTTCTCCTGCCTGGTTTTTTGGGGTCGTTTAGTTGGGGTTTTTTTTCTTCAATATATATCTGTATGGAATGGCATGTAGTATGTCCAGAAGCCTTTCTCTGATAGGGAAAGGACATAATGATCTGACACTTAGATATTAGTTGTGGGCATGCAGTTATTCTTGGGAGGGAAATTGGAATAGATAACATTTCACAGAAGAGCATTTACTATGATTTTTTTTTAATAGGTTTTTTTTGTGGATGAGTACTCGAACATTGATGTTGATGCTAAAATCTTCTCTAAAGAAAGCTTGATTGTGCAAAGCTATGTCAAGCTCTACTATAAATTTGTAACTATTTTATGATAAAGTAGCAGAAGTATGGATGGCTTTAATAATTATTTTATCCTACTTCAGATACTTGTCAAAATTTGTGATATTCCATGAGCACATTGTCCATTACAAGAAGAGCAGATCATAAATGCTACTACTGGTGGTGTTAAGTCATGGCATATAGCCTTGTGGACATCAAGGATTACTTTATATTTTGTCTGGCAGATTTCCTGCAAACTGAATATACCTGTTTAAAGACTTGCATCAACATACTGGTTCCAGTCCAGATTGGATTGTACAGAAATTGATGCAGATGACAGAGAGAAGACTGAGCCTTACTTCTCCAAATTTGTGCCAGAATATCCATTCCAGGGGGACTTGCTCTGGATTTGTCTTGTCATGAACAAGAAACTTGTTTGAATTTGTCTGTTTCTAAGGACACCAGATAGCCCAACTCTGTAGAGCGGCTTTAAACCTCATTTGCTATGACTGTACACAGTTATTACTTTGTTCATCTACTGTGGCTTGTTAAAATATGAATAATTATCTGTGTGTGTGAGGAAAAATAACTATTGAACAAAGGAAATACAAAATAGATTTTAGTTTCCATGCCTTTAGAACCCAAAAATACGTGAATTTAGGGTGAAGGGATAAAGTTTGCTACCCTGATGTGTACCTGATATGAGAAACATACTTCTCTGGGGTGGTTGAAGAGCTCATTGTGTTCAGAATTTTGGGAGAAAAAGGAAAAAAGCAAAATCTGGGAAAGGGTACTGACTTTCAAATAAATTCTCATTTAATTAACCCATCAGCTCATCAGCTTTCCTGCAACCATTTTTTTTTTGTTGTTGTTTTTTGGGTTTTTTTTTGTTTGCTCTATTCCTTTTTCATTATGATTAGAACTTTTTTTTTTTAAATTTGATTTCACACAGAGTTATTAGCATAACATAATCTGTTGCAGGATTGTCTTGGGGATCATCACAAAGAAGAACATATTAGAGCATCTCGAGCAACTAAAGCAGCACGTCGAACCCTTGGTGATTAGATATATCAGATCTCATAATTAGACACATTAGAAGTCAGGAAGCATGAAACTTGTGAACTGTTCAGGGCTTGTATGACATCGGCTGAACAATGAAATCTTATGCTCAAAATTTGTATTAAGCATAAAATGACATGTGCAAAATCCTTTTGTAGAAATGAAGCTGTAAATGTGAACATAACTGTTAGTCACAACATTAAAGGCAAGTAAACAATAAACTTTCTGATACTTGTATTGTTGAGATCACATCAATTCAGGTAGTTGATCTCTTGAATTCTCTAGGTAAGAAGGCATGCAGCTAGGGATACTTCTTCCCTGCCTAATGATTTTCGTATATGCTGATTTCTTTTTCTGATTTGGACAGCTTTAAATAGCTGTTGAATAGCAAAGTATCACATATTTTGAAAAACAAAGATAAGCGTGTTTTAATTGCATCGTTAGATCTTCCCTATAATCCCCCTTTATCAACATGATTTTAAAAAATATTCCTATTTTTTAGCTAAGTCCTGTGATTAAATGTGAAGTCTGTGATTCTGCCACTGTTACCTACAGCAGTCAGTGTACTCATTTACAAAACATGCAGTGATACGAGCCACTAACTGGCCTGCTACTGTGTTGACTGTTTGACTTCAGAATCTAGATATAGTTTTAACCATGATATTAGGTAGTACACTTTGTCTTGGACATGCTAGTTCCATGTCTACTAAACATACCCACCATGTATAACTGCTTATGTGCAAAACATGCTAATTTTGTTCTCATTTTATGCTAATATTTCACAAGTATTTCATGCGTCCTTTAATAAGACAAATTGAAATGTACTAACCAGAATAACAAGGGCAGCAGCTCATTCATTTTGCTCTTTGCTTCTCTTGTGATATTATCCTTTTGGACAGTCTCGCTTTATTTGATGTTTCACAGTTATAGTTTTAAAAGACCCTGTCATAAGAGCACAGTATCTAAATGGGAAAATGAAAATTTTATTATTCAGTTAATTTTCTTTCTAAAACCATGAACTCCAAAAACTAATTAACTGTTGTTTATTATACAATAGTTTCATGGCCAGTACAGTGTGCTCCTATGAATGCATTCAATCTGAGCCAGTGTGTCAGACTGGAAGGATCCTTGTGATTTAAAAAAGGAGGGAAGGGGAGTTTGAGTTGCTTGATTTGGGGCCATCAAGCTTCTGATGGCTAGGTTGGAACATGCCTCCCTTATAAAATGGGTTCACTATCACTTCTCTTTCATACCTCTCTTTTCTTTGTCTCTCTTCGTTACTTTTTTGTTGGCATATGCTAATCAAAATTTGATTTTTGTAGAAACAAAAAGTTAAATAAAAATTGTAATGGGCTCTACTTGTATGACTTGTATTTCATTAAAATGGACTACAGCTGTCAGAGACCATCTGATACGGTGTCTCAGCATTGCTGTGTTTTATCAAACTGGTGGTTCCTCAGCATTTTGATAAATAAATTGTTTTTGTTTAAATAAGGAAATCAGGCTGTTTACTTTTGCTCTATTCCTGTCAACAAAAAGGATTTGGCTACAGATTTGTTCTGCTTCACTATTTTCTTGCTTGGATTAACATCAGTCTTCCATTTATCCTTTTCAGGCGCCTCCTTGGCATTATAACAAAAAAAGATATCCTCCGTCATATGGCCCAGACGGCAAACCAAGACCCCGCCTCCATAATGTTCAACTGAAACCCATAGCTGAGGAGAGAGAGGAAATGGAAGAGGAGGTTCATTTGTTGAATAGCACAACACTTTAGTCTGGGGGAAATTTCTAAAATCAAAGACGAGCTGGGTTTTTACATAACAGTGCTGCTGGCAATCAGGAGTCAGTCTGGGGGAGCATGTGGCGAGGAGGAAGGTTGATGTGAATGTGGGAAGGGAGTGCTGCTCTCCTGCACTGGATGCATCCCAAGACATCAGGTCTGCCATGATAGTGCAGTGGGTGAGCTGTGCAAAGTGGTGCCATTCTCCAGCCCAGCCTGGTACTTCAGCACTGAAGAGATGTTTTACTAATCCCTGTTTCTGGAGGGATCATTCTGAATTGAGCCATTCTGTGGAGACTGAGAGGTTTTGCTTTTTTTACCATTGAAAACTGTTAACTCATGAAACATATTAACTATTACTTGTCACCTTTCTACATTCCAGACGAGCTTTATTTCTCTCTCTCCTGAGCCGTAACAAAGCCTCTTTAAAATGTGTACCCTTTTGAAGCAGTTGTTTCTCATATTGAGATGTACTGTGAGTTACTGAGGTGTGACCACAAGAAGGGAGGTTTTTCTTGTGCCATTCAGTGTGTAAGTTCATAGATCAAAGAATGCTTGGGGCAGCACAGAACCACTGCAACAAAACCAGATTGAGCAGGTAATACTTTGCAAGAACCATGCGAGACTTCTTTCAACCCATGTGCTGTCGTGATACGAGAAAACTAAAATGAGATTAAACCAGATTTTAAAGAAAAATACTGGTTTTGCTGCAGAAAGTAACAATAATGTGACCTGGTTTTATGCAATTTTTGTACTATTGAACACACTATGATATATACAATGTTGTGCTATAAAAGGAAAAATACTGCTGTTCCACTAGTTTAAGAGCTGGAACAATTCTGTATACATGTATCTGGTAGAAAAAATGCATGCTTCAACACTGGAGATATTTTTCCCCCTGTAAAATTTGAGAATGGTCATTTTTTTTCTTCTCCATAAGACGTTCCACTGATGACATGGTAGTAAGAAATGTAACCATAATTTGCACTAAATATATTTTAATTTTTTTAAGTTTTACCATTCTTTATTTATATTTGTATGGATTTTAAAAGTCTATTAAATATGAATCAGTTACTATCTCATCACATACATAACTAATTACATTTTTAATGTGATTTTATAGAATAATTCATAGTTCTCTGCAAGTAATGGAGGATTAGCAAATGTTTACAACTAGATGGTTTCAAGAAAATGGCTTCTTTATGATCCAGCACACATGCAAGATCATTTTCAAATGCAACTTTCAGCGCTGTTACCTTGGATTTCCTTTTTTCCTTTACTAGCAGATAACTGGAACAGTAATAGTAGGGTTTTATTAAAAAAACCAAACCTGCAGGGTTTTAAAAGTAACAGGAGAAAGTATTAGATTGCTTTTGACTCTTCTCCAGAGTATATAAAGGTGTAAATTATATAGTCACACCTGAGCAGCAGGGCAGAATTGAATCCAGTGCTTGGAACTTGAGCAGGACTTTAAAATTCAGCAACACACACACACACACACAAAAATTAAAAATCTGGCTGGCAAAAACAATGTTTTGTCATATGAGGTTAGATTAAATTTCTTTCTTGTAACAATTACACTCACAAGACTGCAATAATGGCAAGATAAAAACACTAAAAGTCTAATGTAATAATCTTAAATATCTCTAAGGCATTCACCACAGTTACCTCAAACATCTTTATTCACAAAGCACTCAGTATGATTTTATTTTAAGTACAGTAACACAGTGAACCAAAAATCTGGCACTTTTGGTGAGCTGCACAAAAATGGCTGTTTAAGGAAGTGCACTGTACAATTTTAACTGATCTTTCTTAGCAAAATCTGCCATCTACATTTTATCATCTCAGTTCTAGCAGCAGCTGGAACTGGTAGAAAGTGAAATGTGCTGGAGGGATTACAGTGATCAGGCCCTGTATTAAAAAGAGATTCAGAAATGAAACAGGGAATTGGGCTAGTTAAAAATTTGCTGTTATGGTAAGCCTGAAGAAGAAGAAGTTTCACAAAGAGCAGGATTTAGCCCAGTTGTAGAAGGCAGCTCTGGAAGTTTTCTGTGACAATGATTTCTGTTGTCTGATTTTATTTTTTTTTTTCCTACAGTGGAAGAATACAAACTCACTACATGTACAAAAATCATTTTAAATCAGCTTGAGATCTCTGCCATGTCTGATGTTATTTACTGTAAAACATTGCTGTTGTGTACTGTATTAACTTGCACCTAATTTTAGAGACTGCTGTCTGAATTAAAATACAGTTCACATTCCTGCTGTGTTTAATTTCTGTATGGATCCTGAGTGCTGCACATAAATCATACACCTGTTTACTCTTCTTAACCTGCTAAGCTTTCCCTGTTAACATTTAAAATGTCTTCTGGTAAACATACAGTAGAGGTTCTATTAATGAAGTATGTGTGCCTGTGCTGTGCAACAAAAGAATTCGAACCTAAAACTTGAAGCACCTAACTCATTAGTAACTCAAGTTACTAATAAAAAAAAAAAAAAAAA
>VWZN01005166.1:170116-207732 GCA_013396955.1 Regulus satrapa | reverse complement strand
AAAAAAAAAAAGAAAAAAAAGAAAAAAAGGTCGTGGATGAGAGGGGGAAAATGTCAGCATTTTAAATTTTTTAAATCACTACTTCATGATACTTCAGATACTTCATGAAGAATGCATTCTTTGTTAATCTGTGATGTTGCCTAGAGCTATATTTAATATTGATCTTAATATTTTTATTTATAATAGTGTGGTAGACCTGCATATCATTACAGTAAAAATTCTCATTACTGTGATGATTTAATGAAGCATTAAAAACTTCTGTATGACCGTTTTATGTTCTGTCATTTTTTCTCATTGTTTTCACAAACAAGATTTGTGTTGATTTTTGCATTTATTTTCCCTGAAAAAAAACTTATCAGCTAGGAATTTTACAGACAAAACTAGTAAGATTTGACAAAAAGAATTGAGTTTAGGCGATGCAGTAGCCTAGCATTTAATTATGTATTGCCTAGCATTTAATTACAAATCAGTAGCCAAATCACCCCCATCAAACCAATCTGCCTTAGGTGGGGTATTATTTGAAAAATAAACATTTCTTTAATTACAGAATTAAAATCTTTTTAATATAGTTAAAATTATCTTTATTGTGTAAAAGCCCTCTCTTGATGTACACATCATAGAATGGCCTGGGTTGGAAGGGACCTTAAAGATCACCTTGTCCCAACTCACCTTGGGTAGGGACACCTTCCACAAGGGTGCTCGGAGCTTCATCCACTGGACACTTCAAGGGATGGGCATTTACCTCACCCCGGGCAACCCATTCCAGTATTTCACCACTGTCATAATAAAAAAAGTCTTTCCCCTATTTAATCTGCATCTACTGGGTTTTATTTCAAACCATTACTCCCTCTCCTAGTGCAGCCAGTCCTGTTAAGAAGTCTATCCCAGGTTAATGACACACAGCACATCAGTCATTTTGGAGCTGCTGTAACAGATTTCCTTCTCCAGCAGAGATTATTACATGAGTATGGATGTCCATTCTCAGTCATTTTTGCAGATTTAAGGGTCTATTTAAAAATACAAAAGTTAAAAAGTTGAATTTTTAAGATTTCCTTCAATTCAAACCTTCCCATGATTCCACTTTTTTACTTGTATAATTTACAGGGCCTTAATACAAAGGTCTTCTTGTACTTGAAAAAGGAGAACAAGATGGAAAGTACCTAGTTTCTTGAGTATTAAAACCTATAGGCCTATGAATGAGTGCCTGTATGGTTGTGCTTGAATAATTGGGACATTAATATGCTGAGTGTAAGCAGTGAAGTTGTCATATTTACACAAGATGGTTGCATGTGATTACCTTGTGCATTTGAAATTCAAAGTACTTTTGCAGCACTCTAACCTAGATTGTACTTCCAATGCTCCCTTTTACCATAAAGTAACATGTAACTGACAATCCTTTGCTTAAAAGAGTATGAATGACTTAATTTGAGCATGGTGCTAGTGACCTATAAACTTTACCATGTAATTAGTATTGCTGTCATTAGTACTGATGTGAATTGCTACAATGGAAGTCAAGTCACTGCATGGTGGAAGGGCTGCTGAGTAACAGCAAATGTTATTTTCCATTGTTTCTGGACTGTTACTTTATTCAATTGCCTGAGAATAAACCCCCAAGTGCATTAACAAGAACACAGAACTAGGGGCTAAGGACCTTGAAAACAATTAATTTGCACCTTGTACAAAACCACTTGGGTATAATTTTTAAATGCTGAAAACCGGAGATGGCTTCTTCTGATTAGCAAGATAGCAACTGCAGTGGAATTTTCAGTTTCTCTTGTAGTATCAGTTGGCATTTCATTCATCTCATTAGTTTCCTCCCACTTGAGCCAGCTCCAGAAACGTATGAGTAGGGATAGTGCTTTGCCATAAAAGGGAATGCTGCAGTAAATGAATGCCTTACCTGAGGGGCAGCACACAAATGGGGAAACTCAGAAGGGCAGAACCATCACTTGGAACAGGGACATGGGGCTTGGTTTGCATATGGAGTGACTGAGCCACAGTGGCCCAGCCTGCCCTGAGTCATGGATGCAGTGCCCACAGGTGCCCCAAGCAGTGTTGGGCAGCAGCCCACCCTTGCCCTGCTTCCTTAGAGCACCAGCCCTGGCCCAGGTTTGGCTCCCGGGGCCTGCAGGACAGGGTGGGGCAGGCATGTCAGTCCCACAGCCCCAGCCATGGGTAGCTCTGCCTCACAGCCCCTTACCCCAGCTCCCTGTCCAGGGCCCACCATGTGCAGCCAGCACTGAGAAGCAGCATGTTCCTTAGAAAACTTTTACTGACGGCAGGGGACACCGCCACTGAGTACAGAATACCCACAGACACACACACACAAAGACAAGCCCAGTCCCGGGCACGCGGGACTGCCCCACAGCTGCAGCCCCTGTGCCAGGATCAGGGCAACAGCTGATCCAGGTCCTCCTCCCGCCGGCTGCCCAGATGCTGCTTGATGATTTCGGCAAAGAGGTTCCTCTTCAGCAGGGTGTAAGCCAGGGGCAGCAGCTGGCCCACCGTCTTGTGGAAGTACTGCAGGAGAGAAAGGAAAACAAGAGTCATCCTCTGCCTCAGTGGTTTTGTTAATTCCGGGAGCAGCCCCACCTACTGGCTCTGCCCCATTCGCACTATGCCCTTCGACCCCTCCCAAAATGGCTGAGCACATCCTCGTGCTACACCTGTGGCAGCCACAGCAAGGGCAGGCAGGGGTGCCCAAGCTGCCGCAATGAGAGAGAGAAATCAAGTATTAGCAGTACAACAGACGATGGTCCCACTCACTACAGTATTCCCAGGTGAAGCCTGCAGCTTAAGTTCCCTATCCTGTCACAGTCCTGTGTCTTGTCCCACCCTGCAGTTCCAGGGGATTACAGTGCTAAATGGTACTTACAGTAACCATGTAAGCACTTCAAATGTATAACCATCAGAGCAGATTTAGCAATCATTATTGTACAAGTAAGTCCATTGTATCTCTCAAATTAAGGGGACAAGATTCAAGTTCTTTAGGCTATAGTCTTAGGCTATAGATAAAGGGTCAGTGTTTCTCTAACTCTGTAAGCAAAGAGACAGGAAGGCTTTAGTCAGAACTGGAAAGCAACTCCAACTAGGAGCTCCAGGGCAGGGACCTAACTGAGCAAAACTTGTGTGAAGCCACTGTTTCTTCTGTTTACTAAACCAGAGGATGAAGGTTTCTGATTCTAGAAAACAGCTGCAAAGTTACAGGTGTTTCAAGCTGCAGAATAAAACAGCCAAGACATATAACAGTACTGTAAAGACAATTTTTCACTGCAGGACTTTGTCAGCTGTTAGTCACGTGCTGAGAGGCACAACAGGTGGAAGATGAGTATTTGTCTCCACCTACTCAGAAAAATGGGAGGAACCATTTCCTTCATTGCCCTTCCAGCTGTAGAAAGGATTTAAGCAGCTGAAAGAGCCTAGTGTCTGGAGCAGGATATCAAAGGAAAATACCATACATTTTCAGATGCTGTATGGAACTTGAGAGACCAGGGCATGAAATCTGAGAATCACATTAGTAATTTAACAGTGTATGGCAAGAGCAGTCAGTTTTCATACATTTCAATGGCTAAATATTTTAACCAGTGTGCAGCAGTTATTTTGAGCCTATGTTTAATATTGAAAAACTTATCTTTCCCATGATACTCTGGAGCACCACTTAGCTAATATTAGTTTTGCTAGAAGCAGCTGTTTTGCAGGGATGTTTCTATGACAATCCATTCCTATTAGGTTGATGTTGAAACTTCATGTGTTATTTTCTAGCCATGGACTGATTACAGCCATGACCCTTTTCATCAACAGGCCAGTAGCTAATACAGAACAAAAAGCATTAAGTAAAATTTTTATGTAGTAAGTGTTATTAATTCAATCCCCTTACTGATTATACTGTTAGCAGAGAACTACTGAAGACACTCCAGGTGGGAGGTGCCCTGTTGAGTAGAGCCAGGCAGCTGTCCTGGGTTCACATTCTTCCAGCTGGGGTTACTACAAACATGAGGCTGTTTCTTGATCTGGTTGAATATGGGTGCCTATACAAATAGCTAGGGACAGGGGACTCCAGCTATTCAGTGCATTTGGATCAGGTACTTTACACTCTGCTTCTGGATTGCAGGACTGGGCTTTCATATACACAATTTTAAATTCAACATGGAATGATGCTGTGTGACTTTTTAACAGTCTTCATGAATTAAGAATATTCCTGTAGACCTCTACAATTCCTAGGGATAGTTAAGCTACAGCAGAACAACTTCTAGCCCATGTATAAATAATGCATAACTTTGTTACGTATGATTGCTGAAGTACTCACATGTGATCCATAGCAAAACAGGTCTATGCCCAGCTCATACCCCATTCCATAGTCACATTCATCATTAGCAAATTGAACAAAGGTCAGCATTTCTTGAATGGGTGCAAAGGCCTTCACTCTCTCCTCATCAGTCGGAGCATCAACAATGGCCTCGCAAACTCTTTTAAGATTAGCTGCAAAAAACCAAATGCAGATATTTAGATGCTTAAATAAATAAATTTAATATTGCACAGAAATATTCTGTGGCAAGCCTATACCCATGTGTCCCACTTACATGTAAGGTAAGTGGGCACACCCTGAATGTCTGGTAAATCTTCCTGCTTTCCTTAGAAGCTCATTCTTGCCCCATAACCATTCCTCTCAATTCCTCACAAAGGGAGACAAGCACTTTTGTGATCAAATTGCATCGAGGAACTGATTGCAGTTGAAACAATACTGGGAGAAGAGTGTAAAATAAAAAATAAACTCACACAATCCCTGAATGTAGATCAGCTTTTTTGGATCTACTTACTACATGGCTTTGACGACACAAAAGAAAAGGTCATCTAAACTACTACTTCAGCCATTCTTTTCTCAAATTTAGCATGTTTCATTGAGTCTCATCTGGTTTCTTTAAAGACAATACTTTGAGGTGAAGTGTGATGGTTAGGACTTGCACATTTTACTCTGACCACTCGCATTTCTTAAGTAGAAAACACGAATGCAGTTTGTTTTTTACTGAGGGTTGTTTACTTCAAAAAAGCAGAAGTATCCTGGTAAACAAGATGTTTACCATTTGTTTCTGGAAGTTCTCTGTATCCAACATCATTTTTATCTACAGGAACGACAAGGCCTGCTCCATGAAATGCTTTGGTCACCACCTGAATAGACAGAAATGCAACATAGCACCATAAGACAATACTTTGACCTAAAAATACCTCACCTCATTAAACAATAATACCTGAATGCTGGTGGTCAATCCTATTATGTTGTCCTGGCTTTAGGACATCAACTTAGTTTCAAATTATACAGCAGTTAATTCCAAGTATTGAAGCTTTAAACAACTGGAAACTCCATTTCAGCCAAATTCTGAAATCTAGGAACCCTTTTAGTCCCTTGTGCTGCATTGTACCACATTTGTTTAGTCCCCTCCTACTGTAATTATTTTTGATAGGTATGCAAAAAACCTGTTATTATCATCTGTATCATTCTTAATGGTCCTGGTTCTAACAGATCCAACCCAACTATTTAGAACAATCTTCCATTTAAAGCAGTTTTCTCCTTGCCCTCTATTTGTTTCAGTTTTCAGACTGCTGTACTTACTGGTATTTTTTGGTAGTGGTTTGTTCTTTTTGTTTTGTTTTTAATTGAATCCCAAGCTATGATCTACAAGAATAAAGTGTTTTTATTAAATCCTATTATTTGGAACACACTTGTAGTAATCTTCCCTATCTTGAAGTTTCATAGAGAGCTGATTACCTCTGGAAATTCCTAATGAAGCATCCTTACTGACTAGAAGGATGAAAAAACAAAGAGGAAGTAAATTTATAAAATTTAACAGAACTTATTTCTCTCCAGTAGATGAGGAAATTCATACTTTCTTATCTCTCTGTTTCATCTTCAGGGTTTTTTGTTCCAGAGAATAACCCAGTTCTTTTGCTGTTCTTGTTAGCTTTTCATCTATGTCTTTCAAAACAGCAGTTTTCTTTTTATCAGCCACTTCCTTAAGTTTTTTTGACAAAAATAATCTGCAAACAGATGAAACATGTCAAGAAAGCAAAAAAATTAATAGCCTCTTAAATGTTAAACCTCTAGATCTTAACAACAGAGATTTGCAGTCCTGTGTTTATTTATAGAGACTTGAAAATGCAAGCCTCTTAACAATAGAAAATAGCTTGCCACAGCTAGTACGTGGACTTTTCTAATCTGTACCTGCATTATGATCTAGTTTATGCAATCTGCAGGTGCTGAAGGTTCTCCCTGCCTCAGTAACTGTTCATCTTTCTATCATTAGGAATTCAGTTTGCTGTTTCTGTGCCATATACACTATTTGTCATTCAAGTCATGCGCACAAATACATATTTATGAGCTTCCCCATGGTACTTTCAAAACAAGTGTCTTCATTTAACTCTACACTGCAGAAGGGTTCTTTTGCAGAAGGCTTTCTTCAGTCTGCTTTCACTGACTGATGCATGTCTGTCCTTAGAGGGCTCTCAATTTTTAACCAGCAGGGAAGAGATCGGTTGATTACATTCCTGACTCAGGAACATGTAAAGCTCCATGAATCAGACTAAACTACACATTCATGTCAGTGTTATCCTGCAACAGGGCAGAAATAGCACTTCTTATAGATATTAATTATATGCAAAAATAATGTATTTTATGTAGGCAAGAACAAGAGCCAGATGTTATTCATCTACTGTGATATTCTGATTTCCTTAGCCACTGTTTGAGATGCCCTTTCTCTATTTAGAAAATTATTTTAACATACCCAGTGTTTTTTTTTTTCCTATTTAGAGCCTGTCACTGCCAATATATTTAAGGAATGGCATAATTAACACGTATCTATTTTACTTCTAAAAGGAAAACACTGCTGAAAAGCCTACAAAGGCTTTTTAGAGAATCCTAAAACTTGCCAGCAGGGGTAGGAAATAAATTAACGTTTCTTAAGATAGACATATAATAAGTTAGCTTCATTATTCCACATCCCACCTCCCAACTAACAATTTCTTTCTATTCTGTTCTTTATAAATGAAAGTTAATATGAATCTTACTTGACTGCAGCAAAGACATTATCACCAACTTGCGAAATCACACAACCCTTCTTAGCTTCATTTGCACCAACCCACACTGGGAGCTCATCTGGCACATCCCTATTGATGAAAGAGTACACACAAAATAGTCAAGCTGTGTCCATTTCTCCTATTTCAAAATACAACTAAATTCGCTTCCTCACCATGCTGCCATCTCTCCTTCAGAAACCTACGAAGAAATGCCTGTAGATATAAAGCTCTAAAATCTTACAGCAAATCTTGAAAAGAGCTTGCATCCATACATGCAGAGAACACACACTCCCTATTGGTAATTTGATTTTCTTCCCAGTATCGCAGCAAAAGTTAAAAATTAGCGAGTGAAGGTGCTCTGAATGGTGGGAGAAGATAGATTAATAAATATTTAAATCTAGTCTTCAACTCCTGTTTCTGCAATCTTTCTTATTAAAAAGATAAAGGTATGTGTTAATATTCTCCTACAAGAAAGATTCTTGATTGGTGATAGCACACAAGTTAAGTTTCATGGAAAAAGAGGACAAAAGCTATGCATAGTTGTAGTAGAGCAAGAGCACACAGGAAATAAAATACCTGAAATATCCCATGTGATACTGTGTTCTGCTATCTCCAACAAGTATAGTCTGGAATTCTGGGGGATCATAGAAGAATCTCCAATGAAGATTGAAGTTCACATCTGTTGATTTTGCTTTTTTGTATTTTCCAGCAAGAATATCATATGGTCCAACCAGCTTAAGTCCAACACTTGACACAAGTGCATCTGAAACACAAACCATGAATCAGGTGTATATCGAGACCATGAAGTTCTGATGTTGCACAGGTGTCAAAAGTTTCCATAAATTCAGTCAAACACTATTCACTAGATAAGGAAACCTAAGGCATTGTTTTGTCCAGGTAGCTTCTAATAAAAAGTAGCCATCAACAATCCAATGTCTGGATGGAGATGAGTGATGAGTGGTGTCCCGAGGGGCTCTGTACTGGGACCAGTATTGTTTAATATTAACTTTTATCAATGACAAGACACTGATAAAAACCAGAAAAACCCAGTAAATTTGCAGATGACACCAAGCTGAGATGACACTCCTGAAGGATGGGATGCCATCCCAAGGGACCTGGACAAGCTCAGGGATTGGGCCCCAAGCTCAAGAAATGGGAATTTCTTCAGGTTTAACAAGACTAAGGGGAAGTTTTGCACCTGAGTCAGGGTAACCCCTGTTATCAACATAGGTTGGGGATGAACAGATGGAAGGCAGCCTAGCCCAGGACTTAAAGGGTGTTGGATGAGAAGCTGACAAGATCTGGCCATGTGCACTCAAAGCCCAGAAAGCCAAACATGTCCTGAGCTACAACCAAAGCAGTGCGGCCAGCAGGACCAGGGAGATGTTCCTGCTCTGCTTAGACCCCACCTGTAGTGCTGCATCCAGCTCTGGGGTTGTCAGCACAGGAAGGTCATGGAACCTGTTGGAGTGACTCCAGAGCAGGGTCATAAATATGATCTGAGACCTAGAGCACCTCTCCTATAAAGACGGGCTAAGAGGGCTGGGGTTGTTCAGTCTGAAGAAGGCTCAATGGACTTTACTGCAGCCTTTCAGTACTCAATACAAATAAATGGGTTTTAACTAAAACATGGTAGATTCAGACTAAATATAAGAATGAAAAAAAAATCCTTACAATGCAGGTGGTGTAACACTGGAACAGGTTGCCCAAAGACATGGTGAATGACCTAGACATTTATGGCTGGGTTGGACTCAGCTCTGAGCAACCTGGCTCTGCTGAAGATGTCCCATCTCAGTATACAGGGTTGGACTAAATCACCTTTAAAGGTCCCTTCCAACCCAAACCATTCTATGACTCTGAAAGACACTGTCTTTTCTAATGCACACAGGGATACCACATTCTGTTATGTAATAAACTCAAAGAGGTTACAATCCAGATTTACTAGTGCTTACACAGAGTTAATGTCTTTTCAACCTCTCATCCCACCAGCAAGGAGGCTGCGGATGCACAAGAAGCTGAGAGGGGATGCAGCTCAGACAGCTGATCCCACCTGTCCAAAGGGATATTCCATAGCATATGGCATCAGGCTCAGCATGACAAAGACCTGCTCTCTTGGAGATGGCTAAAACCTGCCTGCTCACAGGAGGTGGTGAATTAATTCGTTTTGCTTTGCTTGTGGCTTTTGCTTTCTCTATTAAACTGTCTTTAGCTCAACCCACACATTTTCTCACTTTCACCCTTTTGATTCTCCTGTCTCACCAAGGGAGAGTGAGCAAGTACCTGAGTGGTGCTTAGTTGTTGACTGGGATTAAACCATGATACATGAGGGAACTTGAGCTCCCTACTAAACATTTTAAATGCACCTGCAAGAAAGACAGATTTAGACCATATTTAGTCCCTTCACATTGCACAACTTCATTAGTTACATTTTAGAAAGTCTAAAGCGTACATCTGGGTGATTATAGCCAGGGTTTTAGTTTACATTCATGTACCTATCCTCCATCTCAACTGAAAAACTGACACTTCATTAAAATGCATCTGACCATCTTCAGTTTGCCTGCCTTCGGGCCGCTTTTGGGAGTGAAAGTTAGAAAAGGCAAAATTTAAAACCTCACCACTTGGTTTCTCAGGATCTAGTTCCTCACAAAACTTCCAAAATTGGTAGAAGTCCTCAGGCAGACTAAGCTGATAGCATGTTTCTGCTTCTTGGCAAAGACTATCAGGATTATCTGCCTGATTTGATCTTCTCTTCTTGACAGCTCCATTTTCTTCACTCTGTAGATTAAAAACAAAAAACAAAACTAAAACCCAACCCAAAACAGAGTTAATATAGTTGCTTTCTGTCAGCTCTACCAAAGGATTTCACAAAGCTTTTATATTAATGGATGAACAAAGATTAGATCCATTAGAGCATGTTTGTTAGTTAAAGCAGCATATAAACAGCCTAGAACATCTGTTTTGGACAGAACCCATTAAAAGTACAGTCTGACATATGTACTAAACATGTAGCAAATTGCTACTTTGATATGAATAGCTCAATATAATCAACAGAACCACTTCTGTAATTAAGCAAAGGAGCAAGCAATCCCAAAATTTAATCTAATTCTATATTGTTTTAAAATGACCACTTCCAATCACACTGCAGACTGCATACAATATGGTTTTGTTTTACAAATAATTGAAAGTAGGAATGCTGTTTTGTCATATCAAATTAAATAACAAAGCAATAATCCTCTGGTCTCTATTTTAACTAACACACTACTCAACCTCATGACTACTGGCCTTTTCAGTATAGCATTTTAGAAGCTGCTTAAAGGTGAAATTGCTTTTTAAAATGACATAATGGGAACTGAATCAGGCTAAGAAATGGCTAGAAATCAGGCTAAGATACATACAGGCATGCTCTACTGGGGCAGTAGCCCCAATCCCCAACCACCCCATTCCCACATAAACCTTCACGAATAAAAAACAAAACAAACAAAAAACCCACCAAAAACCAAAACAAACAAACAAACAAACAAAACCCCCCCAAACAAACAAACAAAACCAAACAAAAACAGCAACAAGGTTTCTTCCTTGTTTTTAAGAGAGGGCAATGCGGCGGACACTTGATCTCTGAATCAGATTAATTCAGTTCCAAGTAGGCCGGGGCGCGGCCGTGTCCGTCCCCAGCGCGGTCCCTCCGGGATGATGGGGCGGCCGGCGGGCCCAGCGCACCTCAAGCGCGGCGGTGTTCGCGATACGCCTGGGTGGAGGAGCGGCTGCCGCGCAGGAGAACGCGAGGCCCTGTGACTCTCCTCAAAGCCACGAAGCAAAAGAGAACCAGGGGCAAGGAGAGAGAAGGACGACAGACACCACAAGGCACCCGCGCCAATGCAGGCCCTCGTGCCCCCCCNCGGCGCGACACGGCGCGCGCGCCGCGCCTGCGCAGCTCCGCGACAGAGCCGGAGCCAGTCCAGCCAGTCCAGCCCCGGGCGGCGGCCGCCGGGGCGCTGGCAATGTGAGTGGCTGTGAGAGGGCAGGGACCGCCGGCTGTGGCACCCCCGGCACAGCGGCGACCCAGGGGGCAGCGACGGGGTCCGAGAAGAGTGCAGTACATTCCGGATGGCGAATGTGGCTGGTGCTGAAGACAAGTCTGGAACTCTCCGCCATCTTCCCTCAGCGGTACTACGCCGCATACACGCTTTCGAGGCTGATTTTTTAAAAAAAACCTGCTGATTACGTATACGTGCAAATTCCTGTAGTATGAGTTACCGTGGTGTATTGCGAGCAGACAGAGGGAGAGATGACATGAAATGTCATAATCTCCTTCAGAGCTAAAGGCAAAAGAGAGAGGAAGCAATACGGGTTTTCAGTACAAATAATAATAAAAAGCGCCAATCCCCTAATCTTTTGCTTTGGCAGTTGAAGCTGCCAGGAATATAAAAGCAGCATCACAGCTTTTGTTGAATGAAAGAACCGAGGCAGCCGTGTGTAACTTGCCGCAAGTAGGACACGTTCCTCAGTTTAGAGCAGCCCAGCATAATCACATTATGCAACATCCGCTTGCGCTGCGCAAGTGCTTTGCATAGCAGAGGGCCTGGAAAACCAGCGGCACAGGAGGCGGCAGCGGGAAGCTGGTTTTTTATAAACCTTCACTTTTTTGTTTCAGTAAGCGAAATTGTAGTGGGTTTATTTAAATAAGCATTGTGTAGTTAAGCTAGTCACTGGTTAACTCACAGTGACTACCAGAAGGAAATACGTGTGTATGGTATAACTAAATACCATGAGATCTTTTAATCCTGCAGTCCATTAAGGTTGGAAATATTTGCTGTGGTATAGATTGTTAGCTTAGGTCTAGAAATAAACTGCAGTGTGTTTCAACCACCTGTATAACTCACACAAAAGCTCGATGATGTTAAGTCAGCTTACAGCATTCACTTTTAGGAGTTAACACACGAGTCACAGGAAACTTGATCCTGACTCGTGATGGTACTGCCTCTACATAAAACAGCAAAATTTGCTCTGAGGTAGATACAGAACAAAGTCTGCAAAGTCTCTTTTTTCAGATTGTTCAGGAAAAATTGTTCTTTAAATTAGCATACCCCTTGTTTGTTTACCAATATCCTGCATACACAAGAAAGGAATATTAAATTTCATGTCCAAACCTTGTTTAAGGGTTTACATTTCATTGCCTGAGGTTAAACAGAAACAAGGCACAAAAACTTACTAAAGAAACCACAAACCTAATTTGGTTTCTGAAAAGTGTCAAGAATACTGGCCTGAGGTTACTTTGGGAAATGCTTTCTAATATTAGCCTCACTATTAATTTCTTGTACACAAAACCTTAGCCATAGTAGAGGCTAGAGGAAATGTCACCAAAAGGAAAACATGTAACTAAAGTCAGCATGAAAGCATCTACCTTTACTTTGGGTCAAGAAGAAAACAGTGGCTTTTCAAAATTTTCCACCTTTATAGAGATTGACTTTTGCCTCTTCAAATATTTTGCGTTATAACACTGAAACAGAAGTAATGTAAGCATCAAATAAATTTTTAGTGGTCCCATTTTAGATATGCCAATACCTCACAAGGCACGGTTATAATGGAAAGAATGCAGACTTACTAGAAAAATCCTCCTACGCTGATTTATTGTTAGTCTAGGTGTCTAAAGCCTAACTTGGAGTGATTTTTCCCACTGAAGAAACAGCTCATGAGCTTAATTGATAAATCGATTCTTTTTATTCTTTTCTCCACACAAGGTCTCTTCTGGAACAGACCACAGTTTGGAAATAACCCAGGAGAGGAAAAAAAACCCTGCATAATCCAGAGAGAGGGATACAAAATGCTCTCCATCTGACAATCCTGGTCTCTTACACTTTCCAGGCAGGTAACCCAGCCACTAGATTATTGGTTAAGAGTACCAGTGTTTGCTATATTTAAGATAAAATGTGACTTAAAATGTGATTTTTAAAATACTTTTATGTGCAGATGTATATGGTGCAACTTAATCTTTTTATAAGCACTTTTCAATCAATTTTGGAATGAGTACCTCAGAAGAAATAGGTAATGAAATGCACAGTTACCTCATACTGTGTTGTCAGGCTTGGAATATGAGGCAGGTAGCTCAGTTCCATTAAGATCATGATGGTGGTTGTGTTCAGGAAAGTAACTGCCTGGCTGAATAGATAAAGAGTATTTTTTAGTTTAGATGTATCTAGTCCCAGGTGGCAGCTGATGAGGTTTTTTCCAAAGAGCAGTTTTGAGCCTAAGTACACCCTTCAGAATCAATAAACCCTTTCAGTTTCTCTTCAGTTAAGTCTTCCCTCATCAGTTCTTCTCTAAAGTGTGGAAATGGATTGTGGCCACTATAGAGGCCCTCAAACAAGAAACTCTAAGATACTGAATGACTGTTCTGCGCACCATATTAATTTTTTCCTCTCTGTGAACAAGTGGTAATTCCCTCTGTATGAGAAGTAAGAAATTATTTGGAGGAGTATACAAAGTCCTAGATTTAAAAAGCATATACAATTTGGTATTGGTAGTCATATTTTCATTCATTCTGGTAACAACGTGTAAGGCTCTAACAGGGAAAACTTTTTACAAAGAATGAATTATGAAATTTCCATAATACAGTATAATGGAAAACTTCCCCTTCAAGCTAGAAAACACAGCCTCCTTTGTGTGTACCACCAGACTTCTGAATCAGGATAAACTGAGATTGTCTCAAGATAATTATCTGCAAAGTAGTTTTATCGAGCTCTGCTTTCATCAGTATTAGTCTTCCCACTCTGAAATAGGCCTAGTTTCTTATTGTTTAGATTGGTTTTGTTTTGTATATTTATAACTATACAGGAACAGATTTTGTGAGAACCACAGAACTGAAATATGTTTCCTTGAAAAAAAGCTTTTCAGACCTGCTTTCTCAAAAGCTATTATAGGTACTTCCTCTATATACGCACACATTTCCTGATACATTTTATTTGCCTCTTGAGGTTAGCAAGACTTTAGTCTCCTGTAAGTCTTTTTCCTCTTCTGTGTTCATTTCCAAGATTATTACTTAATACCCAAAGTTACCAAAGTATGTCCCATGCCATTAAAAAAAAAATCAGTTCTGAATTTCAGAGTTTTATGGGTATTAATTGTTGTGAAGGAAGCTTTCATCATTCAAACGGCAGAACAAAAAACTTAATCAGCTGGTAGGTACTAGAGAAAAGGAAAGAAGACTTTCAGGGTTATTGAAATCTGATTTTTTTGCTGCCTCACTGCCATTCACTGACTCCTTCATGCTCAGAGCTTTCTGTCAAAGTTCATTGCTGTCCTCCCACCCTTTACAAGGTGAAGATCTGTTCACCTGTAAAAAACGCCACAAGTAAATTAAACTATGCTAATCCAGATAATTCTGTGCTGAGATGTTACAGATCTTTAAGGACAGGCATCTCCAAGACAAGATATCTAACTAGTCTAGATTGCATTAGCAAATTAGATGGAATGCAACACATATGGTTCACAAGCTATTTCTCCCTGTCCTCCGTCATGTGGAGCTGAAAGGTAACTCTTTATGGTACTTCTTTCAGGTAGTTTCAAAGAGTACCTGAGCAGCAAGGGTTATGTGTGTTCAGTCTCCTCAGTCACCACAACATACTGATAACTAGACTCTGCATTATAAATGAAGTCTAATTTCTGCTCAAGGACTAGTTTTTGCCAAAATGATACTGCATTTCTCTTGACACAAGGGGGAGCCATTTAAATCCTTCTTATTAAAAAAGCCGTATCAAGCACAAAGACAAAAATATCTGCATACACAAGTGGCCACATTGATGTCCTTTTAGTGTGGACATCTTATTTCTGAACCCTAGATAATTTTGTCTTACTCTGTGTAATCACAGTTTATGTGGCATCTGCTGAATTTTTCTCTGTGCAGCTATCACATTGGGGATGTACTGAACACAGTGTAGCGCAAATGCAGTGAAATGATGCTATTTTAAAATAGTTGTAACACTGCAGTTTGTGGTGGTTCTTAACGAATTGCTTTACAAAATTGCCATCCTTGTTTGCAGGTTAAGCCTCACAAAATCCTCAGATCACACAGACCCTCTTGCCCCTTGGGTTATTAGCTTCTGCAGGGGAGCTGCACACTTTCAGGTTCACTGAAGGACACATCCTTCCTTTCATCAAATTAAGGATGAACAGGAGGTGTGGACACTTTTTAAGGTCAAAGCCAAGGCTTGTCTCCAGGAGGGTTGGGAGTGCATGGAGCTGCAGAAGAATGCAAGGACACACTGTGTCTCTGCTGACTCATCACCTCACTGCTGCTTTTGCTGACAGGTTATCCTAGATCTCTACCAGCTCCACTTGCAATTCCGCAAGGAAGACGGCATACCCCAGGATAAATGAAAGGATACAGTGTAGGGGGGAAGTCATAACTGGGAGAAAATTGATCAGGAGTACTGCAGGACACATTTCCCAAGAAAGTCTAGAGGCTTCAGGATACTTTGTGTTGTGAACATTTAAAAGGCAATATGGGTGAAGATACACAGTAGTCTTTCTGTGAAGGACTTGAAGTTAGATAAGTATTTTAGAAGATAAATTAATATTATTTAAACATCAATTTGGTGAGCCTTGCAATAACTGCTCTTGACAAGAGTGTAAACTGACGGCTTGATACTGAGGCAATTCAGCATTTGAACCACTATTATTTAGATCTGGCAGCTAGCAGTAGACTATGATTTTATGGTGGCAGTAGTATTTTACTGCAAGCCAAACCCTTCCTTTCTGCTCTAATTTGAATACAGGGAAACCATTCTTATCACATAAATTACGAGTACTTGGAACACACAAAATCTACACTATTCTATATTGAAATTACTTGGTAGTCCTGTAGTTGTGTAGAACTGCAATTTATGTAGGATCATAAGCACCAGTTAAGTTCTACAGATGGCCATATATACAGATGAAATGTTATAAGTTGCCTGGTTTACTTGTAATACAGCCATGTATGTTGGAAACTCAGTTCATCTGAGGCACAGTTCATCTGAATTTATTATTCCAGAAAGTTAGACATTTTCCCATAAAAATCTACTCCTATAACAGGGCTGCCAATGTGGATACCTATCCAAAACACTTTTCACTTTTGAAAGTGAACTATAGAATTAGTAAGTCTAATCCAGTTTTATTTCTGGTCAGCTGTTGGATAGGTTGAACCAGGCAATCGAGGTACTATATTTTGGGGGGGTTATGGCTTTTTGTCATATATAGGTATTCTAGTTTTCTTAATCTATAATTTTCACTTTAATCTCTTTCTAGCATATGTACAAAATATTGCATACAGGTAAGAAGGAAAAATAATCAAGTCAAATTGGCACCACTGGAGGCAATAAATGAAAAATTAAGGCTTTTGGTCTGATACATAAAAATAAAATAATCTAGCAGCAAGTCCTTTAAAATGAATGACTACTTTGTAGATACCCCTTGTGAGGTTTCATATTTCTGATATACAAGAAGAGTCCCTTGATAAACATGTTTACTAGTGAGACAAATGCCTCATACATTGCTTTACCATTAATAACTCCTAAAACTGGCATGTCTTTCATATTGTATTAGTATGCATCACTTCCGAGTTCTTCAGTGTAAGAACTCAGGATTCTGTTTTCATGGGACAATTTCCTCACACCAAGAGCAACTTACATTCTGCTGAAACTGGATATTAGGGTGGCAGTCAATACAAATAATGAACTAATAGGCACCCCCTAAGTTTGGCTGATTGTATTAACATTTTATCTAGTATGTATGCTTTGGCTTCCTCCCTTGACAAATAATGTGGTGAGGAGGTAGAAAATAGTGACTCTGAGTCACTTTGGCTTAGGATAGAGGGAGTCAGGAATTCAGCAGCTCAGTTGGGTGTAAAGAAATTATTTCTCAATATGGACGGTACAGGACACGGTCAGAGGCCTCTAGTAAAAGAGTTAGGAATAAGCGGTTTATTTCACGGCGTGAGTCTAGGAACACTGCTCTGAGCCGGCGGTGAGGGCTCAGAGCAGGCTCAAAGGAGACAATCGGGCTAGTCAGGGAGAAGGGGAGCAAAAGGGATAAAGCGTGGGAGAGAGAGGGGCATGAGCAAGGGGTAGGAGATGGGTAAGAGATCAGGGCAGGAGCAAAGGACAAAAGTGAGAACAGAATAGAGGGGGAGATCGAGAGATGGAGAGAGAGAGAGCCAAGAGAGAGAAAAGAGAGGAAAGAAAAGAGAGCTAGAGATAGAAAAAGAGAGAGATCCCGTGCTTTCTCGTACAGAGGTTTATATCACTGATACATTGAATATTCTATTTCTTAACTATCCAATCTTCTAATGTATACTAATACAACAACATTAGTTTACAACCTATAGGGGCTACTGGATTTGTATCAATTAGGCTATCTTGGGGTACATTGATCCTTTCCTTATAAGGTGACAGGAAAAGGGTCTTTGCTTTACTGGGAGAGTTTTGGGGAAGGAATGTGCTTGGGCAAGCCTGACCAGTTTCTTTGCATTATTCAAACCATGCTTCGAGCTGAATTCCTTCTTTAGCCTCTTTGGCTACACGGTCATACTTATAATTTCTTTCTGATTCTACATTTCCTACAGTTGGGAGAATTGATCACTGTTGGGAGAATTGATTCCTGTTATCTGAGAGACACAGTGAATTGCTGGCTATGACTGACAGGCAAGATTCTTCAGGGGCAGCATAAATAAATCTTGTGTTTCAACATCCTAAGGGGCAGTAGTCTAGATTTTCCAATAAAACAATCTGCAGATTGTAACTTTTGTAGCCATTATTGCTAGGAGAGTCCCTAAACTTGAGGATTGAGTATATGGTTTAGGGTGAAAAATCCAATTATATTTATCAACTTCTGTAAGAAGCCTTTCTTCTTGCATTTGTCTGGGCACCCTGGCAACCACAAAACATTAAAAGGAACAAAAATCAGGTTTATTGTAAGCTTTAAAGGCAGTACTAAAGTATACCATTAACTTGTGTTCATATTTAAAATTCTTCCCTCAGACCTGCTCAGATGTTTCCATTCCATATGGCTTCTAGTGTAGCAATACAGTAAACTTCTGCTAGGTAGTAACACAAAATACCACATATTCTCACCATGCCATTCCCAGCTAACAGCTTCAATGCTTAGGGCTGTGTAGCATTAGCACAGTCTGTTCCCAAATAAATTACCATTTCTGACTATGAGCATGACTAATCAATTCAGGTGCAGCATTGAAGCTACCACAGCTCTACTCTTTCCAGAACCAGTCATCTGTGATGCTCACATGGAATTACTCTGCCATGCCATTGCGCAACATAGGGAGCACTGAGAAAGCATACTCTGTTTTCTGTGATCCCATTCACCTTTCATCTGCCTTGTTACTATAAGCTACCATAAAAAAGTGTCACAGTGGGAAAATCTGTCTAAAGCCCTTGCCCATGGTTATATAATGACTCTGGCTAAGGCAGGCTTATGACCAGTATTGGAAAACAAGCCTTCTCTCACTGGGATGGTAGTGGGAGATGGCAGAGCCTGGCATTTCCCCTTCATGCTGTTATCTTGGACTTTCTGCTCTTAGTGCAGTAACTCAGAAGCTGCAAATACCCTATGGCCAAAAGATATTTCACATCATAGGATGAACCTGACATGCTTCCTCAACTTCAAGGAGCCTACTTAATAGCCCCAAAAGGCAATGAGTACTTCTTTCACAGTAGGATTTTGTTTTTAGCATCATCACTGTTCCCTGTTGAGATTTTGTAAATTTAAGCTTTGTCTCTGTTGATTTATGCTACTTTTCACAAGCTACAAATGCCTACAACTCTTAGAGATATTCTTGAGTATAGTAAAATTGTATTTGATCACTTACTTATTACTCTGACAGCTTTGTTTGCTACTAACTTAGTTACCCACACAATCCAAAGTTTAAGCACTCTTTTTTTCATAATATTCTTACAAAAATACATAGGCATTGCCTCTGTCTTGTGAGCTCATATGGCACCACTCCCAGGGACTGCTCAGTTAACAGTCAGTAGAACTGGCTAGCCAAGATAGCTTAAAAAAAAACCACCTACCTTCCTCAAAAAAAAAGCCTTAGCCCCCCAAAACAAGAAAAAGCCTTAAAACACAACTCTAGCTAACAAAAAACCAAACAAACAAAAAAAAAAAGGCAAACAAAAACTCCCAAACAAACAAAAAAACCCCCAAAACCAAACAAAAAAACTCAAAAAAACAAATAAAGACCAAACTAACAAACCCCCCCAACCCCAAAACCAACCAAAAACTACCCCAAATAAATCAGAACACCAAACTGTACCATACAAAAAGCCAAAGTTATCAAGAGTCTCATGCAGCACTACACAGATGCAAGTCTCCACATCCAGAGAAATCAGTTTTCCAGCTTAGAGACCAACAACTGTCTTAAGTTTATTGCCACCTTTTTCAACAAACAGCAGAAGAATATTCATGTTGCATTTGTGAAAATTTACAGAGCAGTGTCTTGTTTCATCCCCTTTGCATGTTACGCTGTATTTACACAACAAAATAATTTGATAATTACCTGTTCTATTTAAAAACACAGATACTAAGAATAGGAACACTACATACAAGATACCTCAGGGCACAAACAATTTTGTGTTTTGTTTAGCACCAAATTACTATCAAGTAACTCAGATCTTGCCAGTCAGCTCCCTTACATTTGACTTTTTTAGAAAACATACTTTATAGTACTCAATCTCAAGACAACTTAGCTAGTACCTCTGCTCATCAGCAGCTACTGCTTTCTCAGCAAAAAGATAAATACAGCAGCTGTTGTAAGACAAGCTCCCATCTTATTAAATTACACATGCCAGCAGATTAAGGAAACAACTCCAAATGAAAATTCTTTTTGGTGGCCATTGCAGGCCACCAAAAAATCCCAAACAAACCTAAAGTAGGCCAAAAAGCTCCATACTTTTGTACTAGGCTGCTTGTTCTCTTTTATAGTGTGCTCTTACCAAGGTATCAGCACTGGCTGTTGGGTTGCAGGGTCTCAGCTGTACCTGCTTCCAGGCCATTTAACCCCTGTCTTTCTCATCCCAGTTTTCAACAGATTTCAATGCATAAAAATGCTTAGGGTTTTGGATTGTTTAGTAGGACATAGCTTAAAGCATTTGTAGTACCTGCAGTAACACCCCTTAACTCTCCCCAGTAATTCCTGGCTAGCTGAGTTGTGGTGAAAGTAGGGGTGCCCTTCATGACCAAGATAAAAGACTCCAAGGGCTACCTGTCTCTCCAGGATAATTTTGGATGTTTATTCTGGCTCGGCTCCAGGAGAGAAAAGAGACACAATAAAGGTAGCACAGGCTATTTGAACCCTGGGCTCTGGGGCTTGTGAGTGACAAGGTAACTTGACCTATCAGGTGCCCCTAGGGAGGACAAAAGGGAGGGTAAGGTTATGCAGGTAGCTGGGAGATAACAAGCGGTTTGTGACACAATACCATAAACACCCCACAAAACACAACACAACTGATTTTCTCCCGCATAATTTCTTATTTTTTCCCTTAATTATTCCAATTCCTTTTTTTTAAAACTTACCTGCTTTCCCATTTGTTGCCTATCAGAAGGGATAACAGGTGTAAAAGTTTATCTGAAAAGAAAAGGCAGAAGCTAGGCAGGAACCTCATCGTAGAAAATGCAGTCATTTTTATGGGAGTTGCAACTCTTTGGTTTTGTTTTGTTACAGTGAGAAGGCTGGCTTAAAAGAATACCAAAACTTCTTACACTATTTCTATCAGTCAAATAATTTTGTGTAACTGGAGTGAGCTAATTAAGGAGGAGGGGAGGAATGAAGACCAGCAAATGGGATGGGTGTTGCAAGAAGGATTTGTGGAAACTCTTGTTGAATTACTGCTAATTGTGCTTTCACTATAATTGGACCATGGTACATTAATAGTAAAAAAAAAAAAAAAAAACCTGAATGTTACTAAAATATTTTAAATCCCACACCTTTTAATGGAAATTTTTAAAAGTCTTAGTGTCTTCAGTGTGTCACCATAAACATGTAAATATACCACTTAATCACTACCAATTTTTCAAATTGGTATCTATTAGGTGCTCAGTTCTGTTGTCACTCATGTATGTTCAAATCTACACAATGTTATAAGACTTCCCAGAAAAATGCATTGAGTTACAATAGTTAATTCTAACTTATTTTAAGACATATTACATATTTTATTTTATGTGAGCATTTTGATCAGTAATTATTTTAATTGTCTAAGAAAGAATGTTGGCACCTGTACTTCTAGAAGGTTATAGCAAGACCCATTGATCAGTTGTGCAAAGTGCTGTGGCTTTCAGCTGACTGGCTGGTATTAAGCCATTGAATGAAATAGGCTACAATCTTTGTCAAACAACTTGGTTATATATAATTGTGGAAAAACATCTCAGAAACCCTGTAGAAAAATCATTTGCTGTTTAAGTCTTCTTAAAGAAAAGGTCAACAGTATTTTTTTCATAGAATCACAGAATGGTTTGTGTTGAGTTTCAAGATCATCTAGTTCCAGTCCCCCTGCCATAGGCAGGGATGCCTTCCACAAGCCCTGGTGACTCAAAACCCATCCAGCCTGGTCTTGAACACTTCTAGGCATGGGGCATCCACAGCATTTCTAGACAGCCTCTGCCAGTGATCATCACCCTCACAGTAAAGAATTTCTTCCTAATACCAGATGTAAACCTACTTTCTGTCTGTCTGAAGCCATTCCCCCTTGTCCTATCACAACATGCCCATGCAAAAAGGTCCTTCTCTGTCTCTCTTCTAGGCCTCTTTTAGGTACTAGACAGTTATTAAAAGGCCTACCTGGAGCCTTCTGTTTCCTAACCTGAACAACCCAACTCTCTCAGCCTGTCTACATAGGAAAGGTGCTTCAGCCCTCTTACCATCTTCATGGACTTCCTCTGGACTTGCTCCAACTGGTTCATGTCCTTATGTTGAGGACCCCAGAGCTGGCCACAGCATTCCAGATGGCATTTCAGAAGAGCAAAATAGGGGCAGAATCACCTCCCTTGACCTGCTGGCCACTCTGCTTTTGATGAAGCCCACTATCTGATTTGCTTTCTGGTCTGCAAGCATGTTTTACAAGATCATGTCAAGCTCCTCATTCACAAGCACTCCCAAGTCCTTTTCCTCAGGGCTGCTCTCAGTCCATTCTTGCCCTGCCTGTACTTGTGCGTTGAATTGCCCCAACCGAGGTGCAGAACCTTGCAGTTTCTCCTGTTGAACTTCAAGGGGCTCTTACAGGCCTGCCTTTCAAGTCCAAGGACCTTCTGGATACCATCCCTTCCCTCCAGCCTGTCAACTGCAGCACACAGCTTGGTGTCACAGGCAAATTTGGTGAGGGGGCCCTCAACAGAGCATCCCATAGAGGTATTCCAGTGCAAAGCAGGCTCCATGCTCAGTCAGTTATGTGAGAGGTAACCATCTCCTAGAGCCCTAAGAAAATTCTATACAATTTGATTTATACTTTGTAACAAGCTATCATTTAGCTTTGCCATTGTCGTCTCTCATATTCACACCATTAATATGTTAGCTTTGCTTTGTGATATGACTAATATGTTTTTCCTCCTTTTCAACTCTCTCCCCCCCCCCAAAGTATATATTTGCAACATTTAAATTAAAAACCTATGTAAAATAGTTTTTGATTTTGCTTCCCTTTTTGGGGGAAAATATTTAAAAATCCAGAATAAATCAAATGATCCTGCAGAAATATAATTCATAAAAGGCAGGATTATTACACAGTTAATATGGTGTGTACATACACCTGGAAACAAGTATAAAGCACAAAGAACCATTGTCATCATTCTACAGCTGATGGCATGCTCATCATCTTAGTATAACATGATATTGGTATCCAAGTGCTTTCTGTAGTATGAGACAAAAGCCAAGATGTCAACAAAATTAAGAGTTTCATTATGAGAGACATTAAGAATTGAAATAATTTTTTAAAATCTCTAGTTTTGTTTCTTTAAAATGAGGAAAGGTGATTTACCCACATGGCTACTAACTAACAGTAACAGAAGGCAAACTGTTAAATTTCCATAAATCAGAAAGAGCATTAGCCTCCTACAGTTTCATCTTTTCTAAAGCAAATGAAATACTATATGATATGGTTGCATTGCTGACTAATAATAATAATACTTATCATCAATTCTTAAATCAGTCTATAATCACAAGATTAATTACAAGATTAATAGTTTGGTTTTTTATTAATTAAGCAATTTGTAGCTAATTGCTAACTCACTGTGTTTCTCAGAAATCCTTCTCCAGGATGGTGTTTTCTTTCTGCATGTATGATACTGCCTCTAGAAGGATGCAGCACAGCTGCTGAATGAGTCCATGTGCTTTTTCAAAAAGGAGGTAAATTACATGGCATATGGCACTTCTTACATGCATGTAGTTGGTGCATGTGATCTTATTTCCATGTAAATAATTTATTTCCTCTCTCTTACTGAGTCCTGGCAACATCTTTGGATTTCATTTAACTGTTCCATAAGTGAAAAGTGGATTTCACTTTGTAGGAGCCTTAATCCAGTGGAGAATACAACATGTAGCTAAAGAAGGGAAGATCTTGTGAGTGTCCTTCAGAATAGATAGAATAAGATGGAAAGTGAAAGTTTGTTACATCTCACTTTGAACCAAAATGTGTTCATTTAATGGAATGGCTTTACTTGGTGTCCATTGTGACCAAAGAAAGTTTTCATGGAAACCGTGAGAGGATAATAACTACGTGGACAGAGCTATAAGGCCATAGAGACTGTGTAATCAGGTGGTCATTTATTCTGGAAGATGTGGGTTTCTGTCTAATAAAGGAGACTGGAATCTATTGATTAAAATGAATCTGCTGTTGTAGGACCCAGTAATGAGATACAGACATTTTTTACTTGTCTATCAAAGACAATTACTGCATGGCACTTTGATTTATTCACTGGTAAAAATATTCTAAAGCTGTTTAGAGGAGCCCAAGTGTGGATGCTAAAGAAGGTTTTGTTCCAGAAGTTATTTTGTTCAAAGTTCTCCTCCCTTCTACATTGTGTGCACTCTTGATACAATTACCATGATTGTGTTCTTTCCTGTTAGACTGGATATCTCTGTATTGCACTGCATTACACAGTGTACACATAACCAAAGTGCCAATTACACCACTTGAGATAATGTCTTCCTCTACAAAAAGGATGTGCTTAATTGGTCTTGTTTAATTTGAGCATTTCACAGTACAAGTGCAAAGGGCTAAAATAATCACACAATTGTAGTTGAAAATGTTTTAAAAGTACTTGAAGTACTTTTGTGAAGCAGATGATTGGGAAGCTTGTCCAGCCCTCTGAGTCACACTACTCTAGTTATCCAGGAATCCAGAATTCAAGCTGAATGTGGATACTTCCATATAGTTATTGGAGCAGTTTCCTGAATTAATCACATTTTAATATAGTTACTAGAAGGGAAAGAAGATGGGAACTTAAAANTCTGAATCTCTCCAGGATCAGGACTTGCCCTTTAAAGTTAGTAAGGTAACCATTCAAAAGCATCCACTTATTTACACTGGCATCATGTTGGAAAGAGTTGTGTCTTAGACTGTAGACATCTCTTTTAGGATGGTTAAAAATAAAATTGCAATTCAAACTGGCTCCCTCTGAGTTTTAAAACTGTCATTAAATCAATCTGTTCACACAGTTCTGCTATACAGCAGGACTGGATGCAGTCAGAATGTGAATAAGGATGCTATTGAACAACACAACACATCCTCTGTAATATGACATGGAGAGCACATCAATTTCTGTAGAGCAAATGGGGTTGAGCAGTAACTGTTGCTCTTTTATTTGCTCCCTGGTAAATATGTTCTTCTGAAGGCAAAAATATTAAAAATATATAGAACTTCCAAAAGAAGGGACTTTGCTGTTTGGTCTTCAAAGCTAATGCTTATGCAATTTTGGTCAAAAATCTGCATGCATGAGGCAAATCAGTGGATCCAGTCAAGTGGTTGGTACTCTGTAAAGCTCATTAAATAATATTCCTTTAAACAGATATTTAATGAATGGAAAAAAAGTAATGTAGGAACAGAAAATAATGGAGTGGAGGATCAATTTTGCACAGATGCTGAGAAAGAGTGAGGTGAGAGTCTGCATTTACTTCCCTAAGTAATTTTTCTGCAGCGAGTAAACGATTAATGAAGCAATCTCTCTGGTGGTTGAGTGTAAGGTAACTGCAACCACAAGCATAGCCAAGTTGTTCCTCTTTTGAGAACATCGTTCTGTGTACAAATCTATGTTTGTATCTCTGAAGAAAACAAGTATTCTAACAGGGTGTCTAAAGCATCTGTAAGACCCCTAGATATTTATGTGATCAAATGAAAATCTAGGTCTTGACTTCACCTACAAGTGGATTGGATTCCTGTTGTATGGGCTTAACTCAGGATCAATTTAGAGTCTGTTTTTTGCTATCCTTACTCAAATACATGTCCCTTAGAGGACAAACCAGTTAAGAGTTTGTGAGGTAGTGTCTTATTACTCTCATCAGAGCCGTAAAAATAGAAGTTCAGTACAGTATTTATTCCTCCACATGAAAGCTTTAGGTGTTAGAACGAATGATTGTTTCAGGTTACAAACCTGTTTAAAGAGTGCTTTGTTATTTGAATGAGCTAAAAGCAGGTATGTCTCCTATATAAATTGTGGTAATAGCCCAGCCATGAAATAAATGTCCCCCAAGACAGATCCAGCCAGTCAATGATTCTAACTGCAGCATAATTCACTAATAGGAGCAGAATAGCAGTTCACAGTCATATAATGACTGAATCATTACTGTGGAAACCTATACAGCTATTTCTATCACAAATCCTGCACTGGTTTGCATGTCTTAAAGAGACTCTGTCCTTTTGGAATGTCGTTCTATATGTATTCACTATTGTATTTTTAACCTTTAACAATTAAAAAAAAAAAAAGACATATCCTTATGATTTGTTTTCCAAAAAAGTACCATGTACAATGTTGGCCTGAGGCAATTTCATATCTATTTACAAATGGGGAAAGAATCATTGTTGCAGAATGCTGCAAATTAGGCGCTGGGATGGTGTATGAGCAATCTTCTTATTAGCATGGTTAGATGAAATAGGTCCAGGCAGGCCTATTTGGAACTTGCTAGCTGAGGAGCAAAGCAAGAGCACTGTGCCCCTGATAATCTTGTTTTCAAAAGCAAGAGGAAATACAGCTGGTGAGAAAAAGTGGGAAGAACTCTGGTAACTCAGATCACAGCAAGAAGAAGTATGCAAATGAACTGTTTGTTCACACCAAAGATATTGTAACAGGTGTGCATGTTTACTGAAGACTATAAAAGAGTTGTAGTTTCTGAATAAAGTCAAAGCTTGCTTATCAACCATATTGGTTTGCGCAAGTCTTCCTTCCCACCTTGGCAAATTATCATTTTTCTAAGTGTTGGGTAAGAATGAAGAAAACATGTAGTTTGAGTTTACATTTCAAGCATTGCAGTTGTGACACTTCTACATAAACCGGGTCAAAATTATTTGGGTGATAAGAAAGAACTGCTTAAAATGTTTTTCACAGTGGTAAGTCATAGACTGTAGTCTGTCATTTTATTGCAGGAAATCGCTTGCTGTCTTACGTAGATCAGGATTTTATATTACCTATGTTATCTTTACAGTGTTTTCAAGAAGAAACTTATGATAGGCTGGGAATGCAAAAATATTCTTATATTTGATGTCTGTTTGTCCAAATGATTTACGTATTTGTGTCTTCCATCAATATTTGTATGGAAATCTCTTGTTTAATTGTATCTTGCAAAACTTGATTGTGTTTGTAAAAATTCACATGGCTCTCCTCTGGCATATGGTAACTGAATAGAATTTGCATAAATTCAAATTTTACTCAGGCTTTCCAACACTTTCTAATTCCCTCTCTTAGTTTCTGGTGATCACTATTCTAGGAAGAGCCTTTTGGCTCATGGGGGTTAGATACAGGAAGGAGAAAGCACTGCAGGAGTCTTCTGTGGGAGTTTATGCTAAAGAAACATCTCAAGGACTGATACAGCTTACTTCATATTAGTTGAACTCCCTATGAGTAGGAAAGCTGTGACTTTATTCAGTTTTAAAATATGATATGTTCTCATGTTTGAAATACAATATTCATCTCACAGAGGCTAGTGTTTGCTAAATTAAATTCATACTATTAGAGCAGCTCTGAATTATGATGTACAGTTGATGTTTGCAAACATTGATTCTACTAAGTTTCCCATGATTAGGAAATAGTCCCTGAATTGGAAGGCCACGTTAAGCACATTTAGGTTTCTGGTGCCAAGAGAGAGAAGAGTATTTTGTGATTGTACTCCAGACCATTTCCTTGGAAACAGTACACACAAAATGAGTAATGCTTATGGTGGTGTGGATCCAGGCACATGTACTTGGACCCAGGGAATAATAGATGCTCTCAGATCCCAAGATAGAGGCAGAACCACAAAAGCTAGAACAGATTTAGATTTTAAAAATGTATTCTGCATCTGTAACAGATTATCTGTAAGAAAGCATGTTCCTCAAGTAGCTAATTTTTCTTTTTTTTATAAAGGAAGTTAAACTGAAATAATTTTATTTGTAAAGAATATTCTGGCAATACATGGAAATTAGACTAATTTTATTTGCCTTTTCATTCCCTTTTTCCTGATGTTGAAAAGCTCAATTATTTTCATCAGTAACCATTGTAAAAGGTGCTGGTGAAACCTTGCAAATGACCCTTGAATTTACAAAGACAGTAATTTAATTTTATTGTCATTATGAATTGTTACTGTTGGGATAGCATTTTTTATGTCATTTAGCTTTCTGTGCAGTGAGCTAAGTGCAGGGCTGGAAAGAGTTTGCCTGCACACAAGACTTAATTATTTATTTCAAAGTGTTCCTGTAATTTTTGTTTTTCATCACCAAGCTGTAGAAAATGGTAATTGATGAAATGCACGTGTGTTCATTCAATAAGATGATTTGAAATAGGCTGAGACTTCTGGGTGGGGGGAAGAAACAAGTGTTAAATGTCAGCTAGTGAGAGGCACCTGTGCTGGTTTGAGATAGAACCCAGCCCATGGAAGTCATGGATGTTAAAAAGCCAGTTAGAAAGAGGGATATGCCTCTGTGAGACACATTTCAAATGAGAGCTGGGATAAGAAGCTCTCTTTCCTTCTGGCCAGAGCTGAGGTAACACTTTAGCCCGTCCAGGAGCAGGCCGGGCCAGGCCAGGCCATGCGGCCTTTGCCACAGGATCGGGTCTTCCTTTCCCTCAGCTGTTCCAGATGGTCCCACCAGCATGGCAGGAATGCTGCTAGAACCTCCGAGCAGCAGAGGAGAGATCCCAGTGCCTCAGCCAGGCATGGGTGGTGCCTCCCTCTGCCGCAGCTGGCGCGGCAAGGTAGGGGATGAGCCAGGCCCTGTGCTGGCTCTCGGCCAGGGAGGGGGAAAGGACAGTCTATGGCCAGAACTGGGCAAATGGGGCTGGAAAACACCTATGTCCAGACTCCTGGGAATGCTGACACCATCCCAGGGTGGCTGGGACTGCTCTATCCTACTCCAGCTGCTGGGTGAGATTTAACTCTTTAGTGCTCAGATTGAGACCTGCAGGCATCAATCTTCTCCTGAGTGAAAGAAAAGGGATGGAGAAAGGACATGGAGAAACAGTATGAGGATATGATTAACAGTGAAGAAAGAGGTCCCTCATTTTGGGGAGGTGAGGAGAGTCCTTGGACTGATTCTCTTGTAAGCCATGGTGATGGATCCTAGTTAACATTTTAAATAATAGAAAACCATGGTGGGGTGGGGGGGGGTGGGGGTGAGGATGGTGTTGGTAGAATAGTTCAATTGAGACCTGAGCAGAGATTGTAATCTTCTTTGAGCCATTGGAACAGAGAGAGATGAAGTAGTGGCGCCCCTTTGGCCTGAGGGAAGAGGTAGACCCCTTTGACCAGAGGGAGAGGTGGTAGTCTTCTGTTCCTAGAGATGCAGATGATTTTGGAGGGTTGGATTAAATTTTAATACTGCAAAATACAGTGTTATGCACTTGAGGGCTGCTATAAAATACAGACAATGGGAGTCAGTACAGAAAAAGGATGGTCATCGTGGCATATTAAAGACACCCATTTGATACAGCTTTGAAAAAGACAAATGAAATAATATTATGCATCAGGAAAACTATTTCCAGCACAGAAAAGAAAGTATAAATGCTATTGTATGAAGCACTTTTGGTGTTGCAGCACAAATGCAGTCTATACCTCTATATATCTATGTTAAAAAAAATACAAACTGGATCAAGTACAGAGAATTCTTCAAAGATAATCAAAGGAATAGACAGCTTCTCTGTCCAAGGGAATACTTAGAAACACTGACATACACTGGGAAAAATAAAATTAGGCCAATTATGATACCACATATGCATTGGGCTTGCAGGGCAAGATTTTAATAGTGGTAGGGCTACAAGGGTGGCTCCTGTAAGAGACTGCCAGAAGGTTTCTCCATGTCCAACAGAGCCGAGACCAGCCAATTCCAAGACAGACAGGCCAAGCCCATCAGTGATGGTGGTAGCACATCTAAAATAACAGATTTAAGAAGGGAAGAACACAAATCTGCAGAAAAAATAAAATCCAGAGAGGAAAACCTCTCAGAAGCAAAAGCAGACATCAAGATCAGTGGAGAAGGAGGGTGTGGAGGTGCTCCAGGTGCTAGAGCTGAGGTTCCTCTGCAACTGGTGATGAAAAGCATGGTGAGACAGCTGGGCCCCTAAAGCCCATAGAGGTCTATGGTGGAGCAAAGATCCATTTGCAAGCCCATAAAAAACCCTACCACCATCACTGATGGGCTTGGCTTTGGAGGCTTGTTTCCTTCATCATGTCCAAGTAATATTCCATGCACAACAAGTCAGTGCTGAAAGTAATTGTGTTCCTTGGAGGTGTATGCTTATCTTTTCAATACCTTACTGAAGTACAGATGCAATCTTTGACAGTTCCATTGGTTTTATTTAGAAAACTATAAGTAATTTAGGGATAAAAACCAGGTAAAATATTTTGGTAGAGGCCAAGGAGACAGCTGATAAATCCTTTTCTCTCTGTGTGTATCTATCAGTGTGAATATGTGGGTGTATAGAATGATGGGAGCAGACTTCCATGTTGGAATTGCTGGTGTATTACCCAGAGTCTGAGCCTTTAAGAGCCCCAGCTATGTATCTGTGTAGCTGCCTTCATCACCGTCAGATTCACATGACATCTGCTTGTTTTCTCAACACTGGTATTTTGGAAAATCATTGTGCTTATATGGTTTTGTTGTTGAAAAGAGAGTATTTTTTTCTCTTGAAATCTGTAATCTCTCAAAATATTTATGTGGAATCACCTAGAGCCTTAAAATATTATCTTTTAATAGTGTTTTAGTGTAAGAAATATTTTAATAGTACTCCATTTCTTTCTGTGATATATTGCCATAAGTCCATGACACTCAAGCTCAGTTTGCCATTTACAAAGATTTATTATGTTTCCTCCATATAACATGGGACTGACTACAAGCAAAGGTGCCAGCCATGGTTGGGCTGATCTCTGGAGAATGTTCGTAATTAGATAAATAATATTGCTTTGTGGGTTTGCCCTCATTTTGTTGGTGTAGAGTTAAAATATTTCTGAGAATCAGGGATTCTGATTGCATGGAAAATCGAGTGGAGGGACGTATGTTATGTTCCGTTCTTAAGAAGCCAATACAAAGCTGAAACTACAAAGATTACAGTAATGATAGGAAACTATGCAGCTGTTGTTTAACAATACTTGTAAGAACGCACGTCAGTGCTGAAAATTTTAAGTGAATTATATATGCTCATGCAAGTGTGAACTGGCTTGTAGCTAAAATAATATAAATATGTACACCTTGAACATAGACGATGGAGCTAGATTTGGGTTGCTACCCCTAGTTCCCGTGTGCAGTAATAAAAAGCACCTGCATATAATCCATCTGTGATTGTGTTTTTAAACACTAACAATTTCACTGGGCTTCTCTTCTGGTACAAAGTAGTACCCTGACATCATGGTAGGCAGCAGTCCAATTGTGTCTTGGTTCTTACCATATGCATCAATCTTTCATTTAACTTTCATATACTTAAATTAATTACTCCCATTCTTTGTGAGCCAATATCATCTTCAGTGAGATGTTGATTCCAAAGTCTGATGACCGTGTCTCTCCTTCTAAAGAGAACTAATTACATTTAACACAATGCTTTGCTGAAAAGATAATTTTCTCATATATATTCAGTAGCAAATCTCTGCTTTTCAAATGGAGATGGAGAGAAGATCTTATGAACTACTGGAAATCTACAAATGCTTATGGTAGCAGTATGAGCTGACACCATTCAGTAACCTACCTGCGTTCTAAAAGTTAAGATTAATGCGAAGCTTGTGCAAAATTGTATTGACTGGCCCTTGGAGTTAGCTAGACCACCAGCATGGATCCTATAAAAGCCTTTTCCCCCATGGAAGAAAATTCCTATCCTGAAATGGAGATGCTCTGTTACCCATTCACTTTAACACTTCTCTATTTCCGTCTTGTGTAATCAATCTTATTCAAAAGCTTTCTATCAAGTTCTAATTATGAAATGCCAAAGGGGCCCTCATATCCGATGAGGTTTTTAACGGCTATTGATAATGCATATAACCTTTTCCAGCACCAAGATCTGAACCTGAAGTTAGCAAAAAAAGGCAGCTGAAATGAATGTTTTTACCAATGAGTGTAACTAGCCAATAGAGCAGCTTCTGATAGGAGTAGCTGATCCACAGTCATTAAAATGTCAAAGACTTACTGTGTTTTTGTTTGTTTCCTTGTATTTAATGTGAGCCATATGGCATCGAACAATACTTCATTTTGAGTATCCAAGAAGGGGTGCTCTTATTAATAAAGGCTTTATGAAAGGCATGTGTGAAAGGGGGTTTTCATTATACTTGTAGGGTTTATTAATATGGGATAATGTTTGGTCTCAGTTAATCCATATCTCCAACATTTTAACAATATTTTAATGAAACTTTGAGCCAGATGTCAGTGTAGAAAGATGTGGTATTGCAATATGTATTCATCCCTCCAAGTGTAACCTGTTTGTCCCCCCCGCCTCGTCCCTGGATTGTTATCCCATTGGCTGACATGTATGCCTCCTCCTGCCCCTTTCCCGAGATTTGAAATTCCCCGTAAATCTTCCCCTGGCTTCTTTCCTGGACTCCAGCCAGAATAAACATTCGACATCATCCTGGAGAGAAGAGCAGCCCTTTGGTCTTTTATCTTGGTCATGAAGGACACCCCTTGCCTTCCCTGTGACTTAGCTAGCTGGGAATTACCGGGGAGGGATAAGGGGTGTTACTTCAGAAAGAGTTGCCTATCTTAACCATTGATGTTCAATAAAGCATTAAGTTATGAAAAACAGAAAACAACTCTAACAAAGTGGAATTACAGTGATCATCATTGGTTTTAATAGGGTCAGCATTTTATGGAGCATTTATATTTCAACAACTGAAGTAGCAAAATAAAAACAGATACATTTTTAATATTAACTTTAGGCATGTAAGAGGCAGTTATTGTAAAACCCGAAATTCTCTCACGTGTAGTGGCTCGTAATGTTTTATAGTGTTTTATAATAAATAAAACCCCCACAAGAAAGCAGACTTTGTAAAACAACTAGTGTCTCAGCTTCCTTCCTAATTCATAAAAATCACAAAGCCAGTCCCACATCTGTCATTGCTAAATGAAAACTGAAATTATACTGGTGATTTTTAGCCCTTTGACCAAAAGTTTCCAGCCGATATTACTCTATGTTCACTACATATAATTTTTAACAGTGTGGTGAATCATTCAATTGATTACTGCTGGTGAAGGATCCTAACAGGACTTGGACTTCAGTGATCTTTAGGGGTCCCTTCCAGTTCAGGACATTCTGTGATTCTGTTATCCCATGAACAGGGCAGTACTAGACCTTAACTATCCTGACCAACCTCCTGTTGGGCCTCTGTCTACAACTCTGTCTATGGGCCTGGAACCTGATTTCAGCATAGCCCAGGGCCTTCAGTCCCTGTCTGAGCCATATCAGAGGATTGCTGGTTTCCAGCTCACTCACAGGCTTTCCTGGTCCTGAGCTCTGTTGATCATGACCCTAAGCTGAAGGCTGCTTTTGTGCCTTGACCTCAGACTTGCCTCATCACGAGGAATTTTCCTGATCATCTGCATTCTTAGTTGAGCTTGACTGCCATCTCTGGGTCTGTCCTGCCCTTTCACCTTGCCTGGATACTGTGGAGCTGGGCTCTGGATGGCAAGCCACCTCATCTGCTGGCTGGACATCATGATTGGCTTCCACCTTCCTATCTCTTAGGGAGGAACCAGACCTTACTGTACACTGCAGTAACTGTCTACAGAAAGATAGAAAAACTTAGATTCAGTTGGAAATTGGAACTTTTGTTCCAGTGGAGAAAGGGATGTTGCTCATGGATGTTGGGATCATGGGTTGAATCAGTCTCTGAAATATTAAAAAGAAATCTGAGGCAGAGTAATTTAAGTTTGGTAACTAAAAAGATTTTCTTAATTCATGAGTCTGTGGTAAAGGAATAGTTAGAGCTGCGCTTGGCTATGGGCAGCAGAGAATTGAATCTGTTTGGGACTGTACATAGCAAACTTATAGACAGCAATCTATTGCAAAACAAGAAGCTTTTGTTGGGCTGTCATTTCTTAACTTTAGAACAGCTTGGTATCGCCTAACTACCTCAAGTGGCTGGGTGGGCAATTCTTGATTTACTGAGTCTTTAAAATGTCACTGCTTTCAGACCTTTGAGTGCATTTATATCCAGATAATGTAAAAGTGTCTGTAGCTTTTGGAGGCATATAACTTTTACTTATCCTGCACAGCATTCCCATCCCACCCCCTCTCATTATGTGTGTAACATTTTTTGTTATCAGACTGTTACATCTAGCACTACATGACTCATGGCCCATTGCAGCTCAGTCAAATGTCACTGTTAGGAATATATTGCAAAATGAGCCTGCCTTGCATGTCTTTGGTGCTATATTTATTATTCAGCCCTTGCTGGAGTAAGTGGAAAGATACCCATGAGGCTGCAAAGACATTTGGAGCAGGTCTGAGTCTGCCTTTAGTGTTCTTGACTACTGCACAAGAACAAAAGGCTATTTTTATCCTTGGTAGTCATCACTTTTATAACTTTAATTTAGTCACTACTGGTGACTGAAATGGAAGTGTCAGTGTACTCTGTTTGCAAGATTTTGTACACCCATGGACTCTGAAGAGCTCATAGATTTTCACACAGGCTAACAATGAGTTGCATTAAGAATACCACATCTACTTCTTGAACAAGAGGGATGTAGCAGAATCCCACTGCCTTGTCACCCATGATGGTCTGCCCACCACTCCTGATGGGAAAATTGCCAGCTGACTCATGTCCATCCCTAGACCTCTGTGCATTCCCATTACTCTCAACATAAAGGGTAAATAGGGTAAATTGCTGACCTTCCCAGTCTCTCCTTCCTCGCTTTTCTTTCTGAATTTTGCTTTAACCCTCATTGATGGCATTTCATTCCTGTTATCTTGAATTCTTTTGGTTGTTTACATACTCCTGCCTAGGTCCAAAATTGCTTTTCCCCATATTCCCTTGTTCCCACAAGAACAAGGTTGGCCTCTTCTCCCAGGCTCCCAGTGACAAGACGAGAGGACACAGTCTTAACCTGCACAAGGAGAGGTTTTGGCTGGGCATTAAGAAGAAGTTCTTCAAGAAAGAGTGGTTGGATATTGAAATGGGCTGCCCAGGGAGATAGTGGAGTCACAATTCCTGGAAGTGTTGAAGAAAAGACTGGATGTGGCACTCACTGTGTGGTCTAGTAGTGCTGACAACGTAATGTTAGGTCATAGGTTAGACTCCATGACGTCAAAGGTCTTTTCCAGCCTGGTTGACTCTGTGATTCCCATGTGCAATTTGTTCTGAGAAATATGATTAAAAGATACATTTTTAAAAGGTGTCAAGGACATTTGATATGGTAACATTTGACCTGTGCCAGTTTGTGTGGGCTCACTCATTTTGCAGAGTTCCACAATAGCTGTGATATCTCATCAGGTTTTTTCCTGGTTATCATAGCAAAACAAGAATTCACTAGCTCAATTTTAAAGCAGGGGAAAGAAAACACCATAGAAAAAAAAAATTATTTACAAGAGAAATTATGCAAATCGTTGGAAGAGTTGTCATACACATTTAATCCCTACTTAAAATTCTTCTACTTCTAAAAAAGTAAAACTGGGTAATATTGATTTTATATTTTCTTTTTGGTCTGACATTTATTCATTTCTACTACAGGAGGTGCAAAATAATATTTGCTGAAAATGCATTATTACAGCACAAATGAGTATTTTGAATCCATTGCTCCTAAGCAACTGGTGTTCTTAGCTAAGCCTTTAAATTCTTCATTGATGTTGATGTGAATTAAGACTGCCTCTGCAGAAATAAGTGGAAGAATAGGAAAATAACAGCATGGAGAATAAGGCTCAACATCTCTGGAGGGAAGTGACATTTTTGTCTTAAAAGACTGTCATCTCTTGTAGTATTTATGACTGATTCTCAGAAGACAAATGTCTAAAATGAAATGCTTCAGATTTGCAAGTGAAAATGAGTCATCGGTAGATGCAGAGAAAAGTAGAAAAACCAGCAATGACAGAATGTGGGTGTTAAGAATAATAAAAAGTAAATCTGAGATCTGATAGCTGAATATTCATAACTAATCTAATTCTGTTTAAAATTTTTAGAAAGATTGTATTTGAATTCCATTAACTAGTTTTTCAACATCAGCAATCCCAAATAATTTGAATAATTTGTTATCCAAAAATAGAAAAATATTCAATTTCAAATCTGAAAATCTCTTATACATGTGAAAATCAATAATTTAAACTATATTTTACTTTTTAAAAGGAAATCTTATGTGTTTCCCAATTGTAATGGATTCTAATTGTCTGTGACTTTATAGTTTTGGTTTTTTTTTTTTAAGTATTAAAAATAGTCCCATAGGGTGTATGTATTCTTCATTATTTCTTCTAGAACCTTAGTTTAGTCTTCACAGTACCTCAATAAGATCAACTCATCCAGATAGCTGATTCCTTAGTCAGATACTAAGGTAATAACAGTAAAATTCATCATGTGAAACCCTGGGATAATATTCCAGTGCATAGTTCCTCTCCTGGAAAGGCTGCGTGTAACTGGCTGTGTGTAACTTTGATGCCTCTAGGGAATCATCAAAGAGGATGCAGATGGGAGGGGTGATGGCAGCCATCTTTGAAAAGATGTCACTCCCTGACGTGAGAAGATGAAACACATGAACAAATTTATTTCTACATTAATGCATCCTACTGCTTGGCAGCAGGTTCACTTTTTGCTTCCGTCTTGAAAGATTTGCTTAATGAAATAGCAGATCTATATATTTAGTGGCTGATACACTAAGAACACATTTCACAAATTCAGAGTATATTTTAAACAAATTAAGTTTGAAAACTGGTAAAAAAAATCACACTTCAACTTCTGATGACAAAGGAGAAAATAGACTGCTATTAAAATTTAGGTTTTGATTACAGATTAAATATCTTTGTCAGTATGATTTCATGGGTGCTTTGCTAATTGTCGCTAAATATTCTGATCCTGTTTGACACAGGAGTGCACAATTCTTAACTTTCATGTGTTAAATGCTCTTCAGGAAAAAATGTACCTTCTGTCCCAGGTAACAAGAAACTTGATTTTCTAGATGTAATGTGAAAAGGAAGGAAAAATACCTTTAAAGAGGGGAACTTACTGTGTCCAGTAAATCTGTGCTGTCTTCTGTTGTGACCTCTCTATGCTGCACTGAACAGTTCTCAAACTAATTGAGATCAACCTGAGTCAGGAGGATTCTTCTGGAATAGGTCCAACAACAAGCACTGTGCCCCCTGCTTCTCCCTTCTGATCTTTTCCCTTACTGGTTGGTGATTGCAGCCCATTTGAATTGTGATCATTTTTGTGGAGAATATGAGAACCTTCATTTTAGCCCTTAGAAAAGGTGATTAAAACAAAAGGGTGAAATACCAAGGGTAAAATGAAATTAAAGAATGAAATACCATCAGGTGATTAAGTAAAGAAGTGTGTCCAGTGTGACAGAGATAGTTGAAGGCCTACTCATAGTGTGTCCCGCTCTTGCTTGCATCGCTAGAGTTCAAGGCTGATTCCAGTAAACACCAATAACACTACCATTAAAAAGCCACAGGACTTCATGACTCAGTGGCTGGTATTTAACTTTCTTGGTTTACAGTAGTAACATCATACATCTGTAGATAGGTCAATTCCTTTTCTCCCTGCCAGCTTTTTCTGCTGTCACTTCTTTGATGGCTCTACTCTGAGGGTTTTTACCTTAGGATTGTTTCTTCCTTCCCTTTCTTGTGCTGTTGTAAAGACTTCTTCTCATTCCTTTTCAGGCTGCACTGAGTAAAGGTGCTGTTTCAAAGGATAGTATCAAGGAGTT
>VWZN01005166.1:123984-165279 GCA_013396955.1 Regulus satrapa | reverse complement strand
AAAAAAAAAAAAAAAAGCATGAAAGGTCAATAGAATACAAAATAAGAGAAAATAATCCAAGTTGCCTAGAAATTTCAAATTTATATTGCTTTAGAAAAGAAAACAGAGAATTTATAGATATTGTATGGAAGCATTCATATGCCGCTGAGATTAGCTTAGCTGGTTAGAGCATTGTGCAGATAAATGCCAAGGTTGTGGGCTTGATCCCTCTATGGACCTTTAACTTAAGAGTTAGATTTGATGATCCTTGTGGATCCCTTCCAACTGTTAATATTCTATTATTCTGTGGTAATTTAGGAGCAGTCCAAATAATAGGAAAAAAGGAAAAAAGAAGGGATTTCAGGGGGTTTTGCTTGAGTGGGCAGGGTTTTATTTTTCCCCAGGATCAGCTGAATTGTAAAATAGAAAGCAGGATGTAAATAATTCACTACAGTCCCAACAAAGTGAAGCTATCCTCTGAAGGTAGATAGTGCTTAGGACCTGTGTCTGTACACAGTAATATCAATATTCTTATCAGCTATTCCCTGACTTTAGAGCCTTTGGGACTCTTTCAGACAAAGCACAAGTGTAGTGATGTGTATTATTGGATGCAGAAATAGAATAACCTGGGTGGAAAAATCTCCCTAAACTAGATAGATAGATGATAGATAGATAGATAGATAGATAGATAGATAGATAGANACTAGATAGATAGATGATAGATAGATAGATAGATAGATAGATAGATAGATAGATAGATAGATAGATAGATAGATGATAGATATTCCCTGAAATATTTCCATAGAGAAATCACATTAAGGAATAAATCTAACCAGCAGTTTCTGGCCCAGAGATATAAAGCAAACTGTTTTAATTCTATCCAGCAACAGGCCACTCATTAGTCACACCCTCCCAGTGGATTGTAAACCATTTATACTATCTGCTTTCAGTCACATGTTTTATTTGGAAGAGCTAGGATTCTCCATTCACTATAAATTGTTTAGGTTGTGCTACTACTGAAAATCTATTAGCAGAGTAAATGGGCTAGAAAACAAATAGTGCTACTTCCATGCTTATGAATTCATCCTTCAGGCAGATTTTCAAAAAATGATGAGACTATGAGAGATAGAAGCATGGAGTTCTGAAGAAGTGCCAGTTTTGCATTAAAGAAAAGTAGAAATAAAAAAGCAGTAAAAATAACCTGCTTAGAATAAAAATGTTTCCCCTACCGAAGCATTTTTGTAGAAGCATTGTGCTGAAGTAAAGCTGTTTAAGCAAGTATTTACATATCAGTTCTAACTAGCATAGAGATTGACAAAATATGGTGAAAGCAGTATCAGCTATTTGATGTGTATAGATACAGTTTAATATTGTCAAAACTGATTTAATACAGGATTTTTTTCATTAGCATTTAGTATTTTATTCTCTTTCTCTGACAACCCAAGTCAGAAAGAGGACTGTGCCTTTAAATGTTATGAAATTGTACCCAATTTCATAACATTTAGTTATGAGAATTTTATTATTGACTTCCCAAGAACTTCGGCTGGGCACTTAATGCTTGGTATGGAACATTTCAGTCATGTTGTTGTCTTCCTAAATATCAAGTTTCTCCTTTTAAAATTCTTTTTTTTCCTTCCCTAGTGCTAATGTTCAGGCTCTGCAGAATTTGTTCTATAGCACAGCTGATGTGTTACTGGCATACCACCAGAAAAGTGAAGCACATTGTTCCTACTTCAATACGTAACTATTGCTGTTTTGTTGACAGGAGGGTAAAAATGTGTTCCCTTTATGTGTCTTTTTGCATTTGGTGGGCAGTGAGGAAAGAATTACTACAATTTGTCTGAACTGTAGTAACTAGAGAGAGACCATTATTCATAGCATAGCACTGTATTCAAATGTGTGTTCACCTGTATTTACGTAAAGTGGAATTTTATTCTTATTTACATTAATGAGAGCTATGAATAACCTAAGTAATTTTTTTTGCATAAATGCCTCTATTCCTATATTTGGATTAGAGGCAAAGGTGTTAGACTAACATGCTTCACAGCCTATAATTCAATATATTGAATTATATTTTTTGTACAGTAGTTTTTGTGGTCCTTCAAGAAACCAGCTTATCCCCATCTGCAAGCCTATATTTTCAGTGAGTTGCTAAAAAACATTATCCTAATGTGGCATCAATTATTTTCACCTTTATACTTCCTCAGCTGTGTTACAACAATGCTATCTGTCTTGGGTGTCTGCCACACTTAAGCACCACCAAGTACGAAGTGTTACTTAGAAACATATTCTGCCCCACAGATCATCATTGCCACACTGAAGCTTCTTTTTCCTCTGGTAAAATTCCCACTGGATTTTGAATTATATCATGCCTTTGACCCTGGTAGTCAACATTTTCAATGTTTTATCTTAACAGCCAACTAAAACCCTTAAATAAAGGTCACCATCACTAACTTTCTTTGCTTGATACAATGCAGCTCTCTATAGGTAAAACTCATATGTTCAGATGTCAGATGTGTTTTAGACTTGTCAGACATGGCACTCACTAAATGGCCACAGAAATTAGAATGACCCAAACCTCCCTGCCCTGCATATACATATGCAATTCCTATACTTACCTTTTCTATTCTATTTCTATCTCTATTCTTTCTGTACTTACCTTTTCTATATTGTTTATATTCCCTATACTTACCTTTTTTGGTAGCATATATGGTTATAAAGATCTATATGAAAAATATTCAGTCAATACATTTTTTTATGTAGAGTAAGATGAGAGCAGAAATCTAAAGTAAAGGGTAGAGGCGGTCAAGTTGCTTTTACTCAATAGGATAAAAGCAAATACTGTAGTGTTCAGCCACAGCCCTATGACATATGGTGTGGCTGCTGATCTAAACTAGACCACAACTACCACGCACAGAACTGTACTGACGTAGTTGCACATAAAGGAAGTGTGGGAAATGAGCAATCATGTTAGGAAAAAATGTTTTCAAAACAATGAAGAAAATTCTTTTTCTATTGAATTTCCTTTTCTTATGCTTCTTTTTCATTTATCTTGTATTTTTATCATAGCAGTTGTGTTGAATTCAGATAAGGATTTTGTCGATGCAGTTCTTTTTTGACATTTGCAAATTATTCTGATCAATAATAGTGAATTGTGACAACCCTTTGCTAAATTTTAGTAATACCACATACCTCATCCATATCCTCAGGACAAGAAGCTGCAGTTTTAAAATATTACAAGATGAGCAGTACAAAATAGGCAGTTTTACTTTTTATCAAAAAGTTTCCATTTTCATTAAATTGTGATGTATCTTTGAAAGCAAAAAGAATTATCAGGGCTGAATAACAGCCTGTATGAGTAAGTGGGATTTTACAGTGTTGATGATTCAGAAGGCCAGTTAGTACTGGAAAATGTAATTGTGAAGGCTGCTTGATAGATGGAGAGACCATAAGCTGGAACATTTTAACTGGACGTTTTATTGAGGTGTTGTAGAAGATGGACACATAGAAGCCATGCTTCAGTTACCAATAGCTGAAATTGTGACTGAACACAAATTTCATGTCTTTCAAATAACTCTATTCTCTACCAAAACAGAAAGCTGTCCAGCACTATTTTCATAAACAACTTTCTTAATGATGCACAAGGCTTAGCAAGAACAGATAAGGGCTACTGAATGAAGAATGGCATATAATGCACCTAAAGGAAAACCAGAGGTGCTTTGTATTGTTTTTAATCAGCTTGTTTTTCACTGCAATAGTATAGTAATTGATGCTTGGAAAAATCATTTCAGTGAAAGTTTTGACAATGAAGAACTGTAAGTTCTTCACATAGCTTTAGTATATCTCCTAAGGTTTACAGTATAGTCTTATATTCTTCACTGGAACTGACTGGAGTTTTGTCTACATATAGAAAAGAATGTGGAACTTAATTGATACAGCCTAATGATTCATTAGTTCCTTTTTTGTTCAGCCTTGGTATTCAGTTTTGTTAATGATGTTGAGTCAATTACTCTAATTCTGGGGTTTATAATCGATGATAGACTTGGAATTACTTGTCCAAATTTGATAGATGATTGTCAGTTTCCCAGACAGTAACTCCACATTACAGATATGTAGAACAGTCCATAAATATATTGCAAGAAAATAGTAATTTTGAGTATTGTCAGTTTGTATCTTAAATCTCCATCTAATCTAATGTGGCACATTTTTCTTAAATTGTCACCTTGGAGACTAAGATTTGAACCGATTTGTTACCAGATGCAATAATTCTATTAATTATTGAGAGAATAATTCTCTCAATCCTAATACGAATTCTGGGACCTGTGCAGGAACTCTAGCTCTGTGCTGGGATGAGACCTTATCACACACTTTCTCCTCTTTGGGTCAGTTTCCAGTGGAAGTGAATCCAGCTGTGTGGATTAGACAGGCACCCCTAGGGTCACTGCTGAGGTTTCAGTCTGTAAAATCCACTTGGTTTGTATACAGCCTGGGAGTATTTTAATCAAAGAAAGCTCCTGGCCATAGGAACTGTGAAGAAAGAAGATTCCTCTGTGAAGAAAAGCTTAAAAGCTTGTGAATGTAAATCCCCTGACAGCAGAAGAGCATTTAAAAAACTATCGAAAATCTCCTGAATTTGAGATTGCATGATCTATTTTTTTATGGACTGTTAATATTTTCCTTTTCTACAGTTCTGTTTGGAAATATACTTTTACTTTTGTTAAGGGTATCTTTCTGTTTGCTATGGTAAACATCACAGAGATGATGCTTGTCAAACAGATGAACCTCTTGTGTAATTTCAGTGGCTTCCCTGGAGCTTTTCCCAGTGCTATTTCAGGAGAATCTCAAATGATAAAAAAATGCTTTCTCTGGTTGAAGCTCTTCTTGTTCTGCGTGCATGGAAATGATGACTGTAACTTGGCCTTTAAGCCTTCGGTGGTTTACAGAGATGAGTTCCCCACTAAGTTTCCTGGTGTGAGTCACTGGCATTGTCTAATAAAGACACCTTATGTGTCATGTTATGTATCTCACACCACTCAGCTTTAAAAACAGATCTAGAATCAACTCCTCATCCTCTTCTGAGGGTGGTAAATGTGCTGAGCTCACAAACTGTAACACACACCTTTTTTAAAAGCAGACTGCACTTGAATGTCAAAAAAAACTTGCCTTTTAAATAAAACTGTTTTATTATTAAGAAGTTCAAGTTTATTCTATGAACATCTTTTTCTCATGAAGGGAGCAAAGCATTTTTCCCTTTTTGCCTTTCCTCATGTGAATATTTTACATGTTTTATTTTAAAACTAAACAATGTCCAGCTTCAATAGAATATATGGAATCATAGAATTGTTAAGATCTCTAAAATTATCCAGTCCAGCTATTAACTTAGCACTGTCACATTTACCACTGAACCATATCCTTAAGTGCCACAATTGGATGGCTTTTCATTGCTTCCATGGACAGTGATTCTACTACTTCCCTGGTCAGCCTGTTCTAGTCCTTCACAGCCCTTTCAGTGAGGATTTTTTTTATAATATCCAATCTAAACATCCCCTGGAACTTGCTTTTTTTCTGTCAATTCCTTTTGAAACCATTTCCTTTTGTTCTGTTATAGAACAACACACTTTGCTCTCCTAGATGTCTCACCTCCATCTCTCACCTCAGAACTGGTAGGTCTATCAGACATAAGCAGTTGATTTTCTTTTTGTAATTTTTGAGGTTTCCATTTCAGAACATTTTTATTGAACCATATTTATACACAGCGGTAAGGGAGAATAGCCTTTCCAAGGTGGCAGAATTTCCTTGTTGGTTTCTCTAGAGAAAACTTGAATAAACAGGCTGATGTGTTTTCTTTTCCTTTTTAGATTCCAAGACAGTAGATGATTTGGTGCAGTTAGTTTCATAGATTTATGCCCACTATTTATCATATAGAGCGCAAGTGGATCAATTACATGGATTTCTAGAGGTATATTCAATATTCATATCCTACATCAAAGCACATCAAAGCACATTTAAATTGTGATAAATCCACATGGATTGTAAAGTAACACATATTTCTTGGGGATAATTTTTTAAATAATATTTTAATTGGATTTATGGTTTTGTAGTTGGCTCAGTTTCTACTCAAATATTGACATAACAGAATTTTTAATTGTGACTTTAAAATGTATCACAGGTGACTTCTGAACAAAGTGATCTCTGAACAAGTGAATTAACTAGGCAAAAAGCTGAGAAATGCTTTTCATTTCAGATCTCTGCTCTCCTCAGGCACTGTTTGTATGAACCTCTTTAGAGAAATATTGAAATTCAGCAAATATCTGTCATTAGTTTCACAGTCTCCTGCAGAAACACTCAGTGTTCTCTTTTCTTCTTTTGTAATCAATTAAGATGCTGTTAAATGACAGGAAATTCAATAATATGGTTAATGCTGATAATTAAATAAACTGCCTGTCAACTCTGAAAGCAACATATAGATAATTTTGACTGCTTCAGGAAAAAAGAGCCCACAGAAAACTCAGCCAGCCAAAAATAAATATATTTTGTATATATATTAAACCCAAGTGCATTGAAAGGCCATTTTTGGGTTTTAGCTGGGAAGATTTGGGAAGCTTGAAATGTGCAGCATTTCTCAAGATGACCACGATCACATAAAATTAAATTGAATTTCATTGCAAAACACAATTTCAGAGCTTATGGAAGCCTCTCACTAATATTCTGCCACTAAATTAGATGGCAACTTTGCCTTTATTCCCTTTTATACAATGAAATAATTAATTTTACTCTGGTTACTGTCAAATCATTTCTATCAAGAAGAAGCATAATCCCACAGGTGAAGTCCTAAGAAAGAAATGTTTGGGGGAAGTATTTGGAATGAAATGGGATTTCACCAAGACTAAAGTATTTATAAAATTAGTGTGAAGAAATATTCATATGCAATTGTGAGATACTCTTTTACCATGTACTATTTAAAATAAAGCTAATTAAATCTAACAGCTTGTCCATTATAGACAGAGAATAGGACAGAAAGCTTATAAAAAGTGTGAACAAAAATTCTTGGATTTTTTTTTGCTCCTAGTGACTGCTTAAACCTATTTATGTTGAAGATGGTCATGTTTGCCCTGGTGGAATGTCCTGGGAAGGAGTGAACCTTTGCTTTATGCTTTTGTAGGCAGCCCCTGTCCTGACTCAGAAAACGGTGCCATGCCAGAGACAGCTCAGCTCGGTGCAATGCAATATTTAGCCAAAGGCCCAGCTGGGCATCAGTCCCTCCATCAAGCTCAACAGTGCCAGAGCTTTTTTCTAGGGCAGAGGTTTTTGGGTATTCATTTTTCAGAGATTAGTGTACATTGCTCCACAGAGTAGGATATTAGAATGATCATTTTATTTCACTGCCAGTCCTACTCTATGATACTGTTAAGTCCCCAAGGACTTCTTTCTTACGTTCGAGTGCTTTGATAATTCAAGCTTTGGAAGGGCTCTTTGCCATGAGTATATCTCTGCTGAGTTGGGGACAAAAACATAGGACCATCCTTGGCCATCTCTGATTGCAGCACAGTGAGGGAGCTTCTAGCCTTTCTGAGAAAAAAGGATCACATACAGAGTAAAATATTGATAATTACAAAAGTGGTCACATATGAAACTGTTCTCTCTAAGTTAGACCATCTTTAAGACTGTCAAGTAATTAATAATTTTTTTTAAAGGAACCTTTCAAGGAACCTTCATTTTATCTGTATTTTATTTATTTGCATTTGAATAATTCCTATCCTCCCCTAAAAGTTCCTGCTTTTTTAATGCTATCAGAATTCCTCATCTTACAAATCTATATATGGAAATGAAGTTATCAATTAAGGGAGATGATAAAGGGCTAGGAAAAAGTGGTTCCACCAGAACAAATGTTTCTTCATCTGACCACCTCCATGTCTTCCATAGTGTTGTTTCTTTTAAGGAAGTCAGGACTGGGGTGCTTAGTCTAAACACATTTTGATGAATCATTCTTTTCTCTGAGGAGTTGGCCTTGCCCAATTCTCCTCTCTGACTCACTGTAGCTGTAAATGGTGGGACATGTATTTTTCAAAGGGTGCATAGTGAAACCTTATTCAGAACAAGTTCATCTGCTTTTACTACTAATTTCTCTATTAAGTACATTTTGTTCTTTTGAAAACTCTGATTCCTGGCATTGGAAAGTTCTTAAAAGCTGGACTGCAGTCACAGAAATGTCAAAGTGTACAAGTAGTCCTTAAATAACACTTATCTATATAATTATTTTATGTATATAAAAATAGATTTTACTGATCCAATAAAGAGGAAAATCACATTTTTACCTGTGGTTAAGCCAGAGGTGTCCACTGTTAATGGTATTGCACCATTAGGATTTAATGAAAACTTTTTAATTTGATGGTTTGATCTTTTTCCAAACCTTGCCCATTCTAATTAAATAATCATCTGAAACAGAGGTAAACTTTTTCTGTCTTGATGCAGGCAGAACATATTTTAGTATCTGAGGTTCTTTCTGTCTGACAAGATGATACTTGTTTGTCCCTGGAAAATTTGTGCCTCAGCTATAGGAAAAAATCTAGTAGATAAAGGCACTGAATTATATACATAATGTCAGATCACAGAGATCACTATGAACCTTCTATGTTTTATTATGACTAGCAAAGGAATAAAACAAACCGGGTTCTTATTTTTATTTTTATGCACTTCTAGTTAAGGAACTCATAACTACTCAGGAATGTTTACTTTGATGTTACTTACTTTAACCTTGCTCAGAACTCATGAGTGATTTCTAATGAGCAAATCCAACAACAAAAAAACCCAACCCTAAAGCAATAGCTATTGTTTTAATCATAAAAGAAAATGATACAAGCCTTGGAAGAAAAGGAATGGTTTGTTTATTACCTTTCACACATAAAGTATGCTGAGGATATTTTCAGACATCACATGAAGCAGCCAAAGTTTGACTTACAAATAGAGCATTATGATCCAGACTTCATTGCTTGGACCTAACTCCAGTTCATAAAAGAATTGCAATGCCATATTAGTAGTATGTTGTAACTGGCTTTCCATGACATTTTTCATGGATAGATCATCTTTTTCCTATTTTCTGGATGATGGCTCCAAAAGTGGACGATTTTAGTCTATTCACCTTCATTTGAGTTACAAAGATTAGGTTTTATAAATTCCAATTCAGTGCTTTGTATTCCACTCTGCAAGAGCTATAGCATTCAAGTTGAGTGCTTGTGTGTTCAGGGAGCGTTGGAAAATTCTGAATTGGTCATGAAGTAAAAATTTATACATTATTAGATGGTAAAGTGTTGCCTTCCTTCCTGAATAAGGTTAGCTTATCTCTGTAATCACAGTCACTGTGAATCTGAAGCATGAAGTACTATATGCCATAGAGCTTGAGCTCATAGGCAAATCAGACATTACTTTGGGGCACAGAACAGGAAAGCAGCTTGCTTTCTTAGATTTTGCATGGCCACCCGCCTTAAACCACACAGAGAAGCTATTAAAGTTAGTTGCTAAAGTTTGAAGCAAATAATTGCTAATTGTTGCTTGCCCTCAGCAGAATGACACATGCTGTTGCAAAACAAAATTCAGACTGTGCCTAATACCACAAAGTTTGCAATAAGGAAACAGCTGTTTTCATTTAAAGTAAGTTCCATCATGATATATGAGTAAAAGATAAGATATTAATAAAGGAAAAGACAACATGATCATCAAGACTGAGGTTCTCCATGCTACAGCTGAAGAGCTTTTTGTAGTTTCTGCACTGACTGCTACATTTTCCTGTGAAAATGTGTGTATCTCTTTAGAGAGGTATCAAATGTTGGTCTGAGATTTCTAAAAATGTAAGCCTGGATATGTTCTTCCAAAATCTGATTTGAAGCTTCAGTATATGTCCCTTAAAATTCTTGCTGCAATATATACAGTAAAGCTATCAACAAATTAGTATTGTCCACAGAAAAATTCAACAGGAATCAGAGAAAACTCAATATAATACACTGTAAAATATTTTGATTCAGACTAGCAGCATTTAATGTAGTATTTAGTCTAACCATTGTATTCTGTCAATCACATCCTACAAGAGAGGTCAGCTTAATTTTGCTGGAGTTCTTCTTTCATTGTTATGAATTTATAGCTTAGCTCATAAAGAAAAGGTATTAAATCTATATCTACCCACAAAGACTATTATTATTATTATTATTATTATTATTATTATTATTATTATTATTATTATTATTATTATATACATGTATATACTGCTTCTTATTTGTGATTCTCAAATAATTATACAACAGTATTTTTATTAGAGCTGATTGTCAAGACATCAGGGATAATACTGAATTTGGAAGTTTTTAAAAGGCTAATTTTGTCTATGTTAATTTTGAAAAAAAGAGTTTTGACACATTTAGAATAATAATATTGTTTGATTTTGGATTTTTGTGTTGATTGGAATCATATATTTCAATTTCTTTCTTATCTTCTATTAAAAAAACCAAGAGCAAAAATGATGAAGCAGAAATCTGGGTGTTATTCTCTTTAAATAAAATTGTCCTGTGTAGGATTTTGAAAATGTTGAAGGGCTTCTTCCCAACTTGAAAAATCACCATATTTTGTTAGGAAAAGTTCTGTTTTCCATCCCAGTCTAGTATTTATTGCACATTTTTGGTTGCTGTCTTTCTCCAATAGCTGCCAAGCAGGGAAAATTTTGAAAGGATCTGCCCAGCATGACAACCCATGCTAGTAAAGGAGGGCACTCCTTGACTCCAAAGCCATTTCCCTGTGTGCCAGATTTGGCTATGGAGGTCAGGTCAGCTCTCTGAATGACTACATTGTCTTCTAGTGCACACGCCTCCTATTTTGCAAAAGCTGAAATCACAGTCCTGGAGGAACAGCTGCCCACCCACAACCTGTCAGTGTTTGGCAGAAATCAGCAGCATGAAATGATCTCTTTCTCAAAAGGCAATCAGCAGGTATTAACACCTACAAATTACAAGGCAAAGCCACAGACTAATAAATACCAGGCAGGCATCAAGCTGCTCTGAGGATATTGGGCTAATATTTTGAGCTAAGTATAATGTATATTGTACTGTATAAATGACATATACACTGTCATAAATAGTGTTTTCTTACATACTGTGTATAAAGTGTATATGTAATGAATGTGCTTATTCTGTACAAAAGTATATACATCCCAGATTCATACAAAGTGATTCCCCAGAATAGAAGAAATCAGGCAAGAACACCAGAAGTTCTGTATGCATGAACATGGAGTTTCTGGACAAACTTAAATACAAAAAGAAACCCTACAGCGCAGGGAAGCCAGAACAGGTAGCCTGGGAGGAACAGAGGGAGGTTGTCTGAGCAGGATAAGGTCAGGATAAGGATAGGAAAAGGATAAGTATAGGTCAAGGATAAGGTCAGGAAAAACAAAACCCTGAGCAGGGTCCCTCAACGGGTCAGTATTGGGACTGGCACTGTTTAACATACTTGCTGGTGACATGGACTGTGAGACCCTCAGCAAGTTTTCTGATGTCAGGAAGCTGTGGGCTACAGTTGACATGCTGGAGGGAAGGCTATCCAGAGGAACCTTGTCAGGCTTGAGAAATGGATCCATGCAAACCTCAGGAAGTTCAGCAAGGCCAAATGCAAAGTCCTGCACTTGGGGTGGGACAATGCCAAGCATAGATAAAGGCTGTATGGAGAATGGGTTTAGAGCAGCCCTGAAGGACAAGGACTTGGGAGTGTTGGTGGATGAGAGGCTGGATATAACCCAGAAAATGTGCATTTACAGCCCAAAAAGCCAATTGCATCCAGGGCTGCATCCAAAGCAGTGTTGCCAGCAGGGTGAGGGAGAGGATTCTGCCTCTCTGCTCTGCTCTTGTGAAACCCCACCTGCAGTGTTGAGTCCAGAGGTCCCCAACATAAGAAGAATGTGGACCTCTTGGAGTAACTCCAGAAAAAGTCCATGATGATGATCAGAGGGCTGGAGTACCTCTCCTGTGAATACAGGGTGAGAGAGCCAGGGTTGTTCAGTCTGGAGAAGAGAGGAAGCCTTCCAGTATCTAAAGGGGACCTACAACAGAGCTGGAGAGGGTATATAGTGATAGAACAAGGGAAAATGTCTTTAAACTGATAGAGGGTAGGTTTAGACTAGATATTAGGAAGAAATTCATTGCTGTAAGAGGTGAAGCACTTTTTTCTGAACAGATTGCCCAGAGAAGTTGTGTCTGTCTCATCCCTGGCAAGGTTGAACGCCAGGTTGGACAGGGCTTTGAGCAGCCTGGTCTAGTAAAAGGTGTTCCTACTCATGGCAGGGAAATTGGAAAGAGGATCTTTAAAGGACCCTATGGACCCAAACCATTCTGTGAGTCCATGATTCTATGAAAAGTATTTTGTGTCAATAAACAGGCAAAGAAAGAATGTCAGCACCTCTGAATGGTGTGCAGCAGACTGGGGCTCAGTCCTCCCTTCTGCCAGGTGTGTTCCATGTCTCTCTGGGTACATGTAAAATGTAACCCTATCCTTAAGTATGCCAGTAATGAAACATTGCTGCCATTTACCAGTGTAAAATCATAATCTTGTGCCTCAATTGCACAATGTGAAATGGGTGTTCTGATTTTTCCTTTTCCCTGCCAATTTTCATGTCTTGTCGATTTTGCCCTGAAGTTCATTGCTTTCTGAAACAAAGATGGTTTTATTGTGTGCATGTTTGTACTGCACACCAGGGATATGCATCTGAGTTGGAGCTGAAGAAATAGATAGCCTAATATAAATAAAATCCAGCATCATCTGATGTATCAAAGGCAGATAAATATAATGAACAAAAGACAAACATGTATGCTTGGAAACAGTGCCTTAGATCAACCTCTTGCTTTAAACTTGGGATTTTTTTGTGATGCAGGACCATTTCTTTATTGCCTTTCGAAGTAGGCAATGAGTTTTCAGCTTGTTTCTGTTCTGTTCAGAGTTTAATGAGGGATTCCACCCTTGCATGAATATTTTTACTTTGTTGGGTTCAATTTTTTTTTGTCTGATTAGTTCAACTGACCAAACTAAATTAGCTACTCTGAGAATACACTCATAGCAAAGCCTCTATATGGTTTCTCTCATAAAAGTTTAATGCAGTGTATAATTTGAAAAAGGTTGAGTGCTTCCATTAATTCTACAGTGCTTTCCCAGTCATTTATTTTGATAAGCCAAATATTTTGCTGACAGGATGAATACAGGCTCAATAAAGGTGTATGCAAATACATATTTATCATTGTACCCCAGAAACAGCATCCCACAGGAAGGGAAAAAAAGCAGGAGTTTTCATGAGGTTCAGCTGACATTTGCTGTCCTCTCAGAGCTTTAGGGATGATGGAGCACTCTGTGGGAACATTAAAATCTGGGAATCCCAGTTATGTGGTTAATGGAGTTGAGTGATGTGCAGATCAGTAAGATGTCCCCAAGGAATTGGTACCTTTCTGTTTCTGCTGCAGATCTCTTCCCCTAAGAGCACAGCCTGGGCAGAAGCCATGATGTTGCCATAGCTATGTAGCAGCAGCAGTAGGAGAAAATTTTTAAGAGTTAATCCTACTTGAAGCATCATAAATTCCTAATGGGGCTTATGGAGCATGATATTATAGAGATCCTCTCCTGCTTGAAATCCCATGCAGTCTAATCCCTCAGTGCAGTTATGATAGTAGCAGTGGAAAACTATGCATGGATCTGTTTTTTTGTTTTCTTCTACTTTTCTCTCTGTTTATCTCTTTTTATCGAAAAGTTGGCTAAAATTAGGCTTTTTCAGGAATTTTCAAAAATATTTATCCTTGGGATTAATTCCAGATTATGAATACATATTATTAATATGTATGTTTTTCCTGTGCTTTGTGATTATAAAAGTTTCCAATAAATGTTTGAGAGTAAATTCTTACTGAAATAATTTAAATATGGTTTCCAAACAGCACTGTTATGTTCAGAACAAAGCTAATGTGAAGCAAATCAGTCTGTAAATGTGTCTGTTTTACAACACTCCCACCTCCCTTTTTTATTGCCAATTTCAGTGCAAGATTTCACTAGAATGCATCCATTTCCATATTTTAGTACACAAAAATAGAAGGTGTCTTTACCAAACACCTTTTTTCATCTCATGGAGATGATTTCATAGTCTCTATTGGGTGACCTCATAATGTGTGTGAATTCTTGACTCTTCTGAACACAAGAGAACAGAAGCATTTTACCTCTCCTTAAAATGCTTCAGAGTCCTTGGCAAAATAACACTTCAGAGATTCCTGAGCTGGTAAATTTGCTGCTGCAGCAGTTCCTGGCAAGGTCAGCACTGCAGTGTGTTGTAGGTAGTAGACGACAGCTCTTACAGTGAGTGTACTTCCTCCTCTATTAGAATTATACTCCTGTTCTGTGCTTGTACCTGGGGGTAGGGGTGTGTGTGCACTTGCATGGGGAGCTTTTCCTCCTTAGTTTCAGTTAGCTCATTACTGGACTGTGAGTGCGTGGAAGCTAAAAGGCTTCATACATTTAATAAAACTTCCTAATAAGCAGACACTAAACATATGGTCACATTGTTTCTGTGCTACTTAGAGCTTTCAAAGATGCCTGTCCTGTTCTCTCCTCTATGCTACTCTGTGCACATACGGAGGGACAAAAGATATGCAACTGAAGTTATCTTTCTTTAAAAATATTTTCCATTTTTGCCAGAAGCAATAACTATATTGCAATATTGCTGCAACAATATAATCCTGTTCCTTAGACATGCACCCAGATTTTCTGAAGGGTCAGGTAAAGAAGGAGCAAGGCAAAAGTCAATTGTTTTCCTAAGAAAAATGTTAGCAACAATTTCTTCGAAGAAGTGGAACATTAACCCACAGCCAGATGACCCAACAGCTAGCTTTTTCTGTGGATCAGGTTTGTGAACTTATTCCAGTGCTTTCCATTTATTGCAGAGCATCCAGCATGTAGCCTATAATAATAATCTCTGCCATGATGCCGCTGATATTCTTCAGGGGTCTCAGGAATGGATTTGGCTCCACTGCTTGTTGGCCTTTTGTACTCTGTCAAAAAGATTTTCTGCTGTCTGTTTATGTGTTTTTCTGTACATAGCTGTACTGGGTCCAAAGGAGTGGCAACAAATGCCTCATCATGAACTCAAATTCAAGAACTTTTAGAGGGAAGGAAATCCTGCCACAGTGCCTGAATCATCAAGCTAACATAAGAGACCAGAATCTTTTTCCCATTGCATACTGAATTAATATGTTGTGATATAATTTTAAAAATACCACTTTGTCTGTTATTAGGAATGTGGAATTTTTTTTTTCTGGGCTCCTAGTTGTGGTAATGGTGTGGCAATAGGTGCCTTTTGATGAAATTTTGGATAGCAGACCATGGTGCACCTTCACATTGAAATCATCTAGTGTGAACTTGCACTGTGTTGAACACATCTGCAGAGAATTCACGTCTGGCATTCTAGAGTAAATATTGTAGCAGCACTTATAAATGCCTGGTTCAACATGTGGGAATCTCCAAGAGGTATTCCTAAGCCAAAAGCATGATAATTGAAATGATAAGTATACTAAATTATTTCCAGGAGAATTCATGTTAGTGATCAGTCTCAGTTAATACATAACTTTAAATGTTTATTTTACTTATGGGACTATGTTTTAAAACATATTGATATCTCACCTTGAAATATTGAAATAGTTGAAATATACACCACTGCTCATAAGTGAAAGAATATTAAAGGTTCACATTATCACAGAATCCACACTATTTAGTTTTAAGATGCTTTGTTTTAGAATATTTAGTGCTTAATGTCCCAACTATATTGTAATTAATAAACTTTCACTATTTCTTCTCTAATGGTATTTCTCTAACTAAATGAGCTTTTTTGAATGAGTTTTTTCTCTAACCAGAATGAGCTTCCCAAAGTTCAAGTTGAACAAGCAGGATATCCAGCAGTTGTTCTGATACATGTTAATTGGTTGAGACAGAAAGTGGTACTGACAACTGTCTGACATCTCATTTTAAACATACTTACATGTGTATTTCATGTCTCAGTTCATCTGAGACCCCATTCCCCTCCATTCTGAGCATGATCATATACATAAACATATGGTTTATGTACCTGGTTTTGAATTTAAAGGAAAATCTTGGAAAAAAGAGAAAGGCTGCATGCAGTAATAGGCAACAAAGAGGCAATAGCAGGGAAAAGACTGATGGCAAATATTGGGAAAGAGCCTGCATCCTGCACAATGGTGCTATTCATATATATAAATCATGTGCTCATGTGTTTTTCTGCATCTGGGCCTAACTGAGAAACTGGATTTCTTTCAAGCCACAAGTAAATGCAAGAGAAAGCAGAATACAAACAAAGGGGTTTTTTTTTTGTTTGTTTGTTTGTTTGTTTTTTTTTGATAGAGGGTGTAGTTCAGGTCCACAAAGAGAAAGTCTTTGTAAAGGAAAGCTGTAAAAGACCTGGAAAAGAGAAGAGAGCAGAATACCACTTTGCACAGTAGTAGTTTAATGTTAGTATTTAAAAGTGAATATGCTTATTTGGTAACTTTGAAATTTCATTTCCCACCTTATGTTTATCTTTGGTTGTATTTTAAGATAAGAGGACTGGATGTGGACTAAAGTCCTTCTGAGGTATAGAGCAAGGCTATACTTTGGTCTCTGAGAAGGATGCCTACTGTTTCAGTGGAGAGTAAGGTTTTGAAAGCTTTTGTAAGAGTGCATTATGAAACCCTGGATGGGTATTGGGTGTTGACTATGAAAGGTATCAAGGGTGGGGTGTGGTAACAGATTACTGAATATCCCAAGTGTTGTGCAGTGCAGAGCTAAAGTGCACATGGGCCACAGCAGATCACCTTCAGATTTGAAGAGTGTTAATATGCTGAAGGCAGAATACAGCCTGTTCATCTGGTGGATCAGAGATCCTGCTGCCTTACTTAGTCTGTTCTTTTGTAAGATAGACAGCTGGCAGTCTAAACTCTGAGCCATATATGATTTTATTTTTAGTGTTTGTGTGTTGCATAATAAATGTATGAGAGGTGTGGAAATAAAATTGCAGCTTGGTCAGCTTAATTTTGAAGCAGATAATTCAAGTGGAAAATCAATGGTTATTCTACAGTTTATATATTTTCCTCTACACAAATATGCACAGAAATAGAAAAAGTTGGCATTAATTGATGATGATACATTAATGTCATCTAAAGATGTGGTGAAACAGGAAGATAATTGGATTAATGAGTAAAATACAGTATTTATGCCCTAAGATCTAACAAATGTGACATGGTACCTTATCTAATGAATGTAAGTGGAATCTCTCATGAGATTGAAGAACACAGTACTTTGTACTGCATAATCTTCCGTTCCCATCCCAACCACACAGCCATAATCATAAGTCATTCATGACAAAAATCAATGATCTTAGTTGTTCTGACAGCTCCTATTCACTGTTTCTAAGAACTGTTTTTTATCTTTTCTCAAGAGGGTATTTAGAATTTAAGCTCCCTCTCTCTGCTTGTTTATGTACAGTGTTGTTCATCTGCCAAATGACCATGGTGCCAAGTTCCAGCTTGACATTTGCAGAACATTTTCCTTTCAGCCCCTTGAGAATACATGCTTTGGCCTTTCTAATACCAGCAAATTGTCAAGACTTATGAAGTGGTATGGCCTAAGCTAAAGTGGACAGAAAAGTTATCAGCATCTACTACAATGTGATACAATGTGACACAAACTACAGAGTTATTGATGATAGCTTTTGACAGAAAAAGGATGAGGGGAGACTTCTGTTTTTATGATTCTGTATTTCAATAGTTTTTTCCTAATTGCATGGGTAGAGCAATAAAGTTTTGTAGTATATATTATATCCTATAGCAGACTATTACAAGAAAATAAAAAAAATGTGCATCAGCAGGCCAGGCTTGTGAAATATTGCATAATTTTGCTTCAGTAAAATTGGTTTTTACAATTCATAATAGGTTAAGCTAATATAAAGTCAACAGACCTCATTTACAAAATGGGAATCCTTACTGTAGTCACTTTCTAAACAAGGTACCTGATCAAAAGCATTTGCTATCAGTTCTGCTAACTGACAGTTTCTTAACATCTTTTATTCTGTTACCTGAAGGCTGAGGACAAGCACTATCACTGAGAAAATATTGATTTTTCTAGGATACCCTGTCTTTCTTCTGCAAATAGTGAAGAGACACAGAATAGAGTTTATTTATTTTCTTCTCATGGTGAGAAGAAAATGTTGTGATTAAGTCTGGAATCTGCGCTCTCTTAACCTTTCAGTATTCAATTTTTATAGGTTAAAAGAAAAAAAAAATATAACACTCTATTAAAACACAGCAACAGGTCATCTTGTACTGTGTTAATCTGGCCAGCATTCTTCCATTACAGAATGAGAAGATTAATAAACACACAGGGCTTAACTAGATAGAGGCTTTAAATCTATTAATTCATCTTTATGTGCCTAGCTTTTGGAACAGGAAATCCTCCTTTGGAACAGAATATTCAGTCTGTTAGGTCTCTGAGTACCAGCTTTATACGTGTGTGCTGGCAAGTGAATCCCATGCTTTCTTGTAAATTAGTAATAGGGAGAGACAGGGCAAGAGGAGCCACAGCAAACATGCTCAAAAAGAATTCAAAACTGGTTCGTCAGAGCTAGAATAGGTAGAACAAGGAGCTGTTGCTGAGCTGCCAAAGTGTGACATAGAGAGCAGAGAGGATAGGGACAGGGAGATGATTTTATTGGAGGTGGTTTTTAGTAATAAGCATGGGACGGTCATCTTAATTCCATGTCTATTGGACTGTCCTAGGCTGCCTCCAGCTCACTCCCACTCACCTGTTCTTGTCTGCACCAGGTTTGTCCAGATGCACAGCATCACAGTCCTTTTCTCCACTTGAATGCTGGCAGACCTTTGGGAGAGTCATTATCTGCTACAGTACAAAGGTAAGCTCACACCTGCCAGTACAGCTCTTTCCTGGTGCATTCACAGGGTGTTCAGCAGTTGCCTCATTGAAAAACCCATGTTTAGTCCCCCTTGAAAAATAACTACAATGTAGTGCTACAGCAAATAAAGAAGGTGTGGGTACTTTGATCACAGCATCAAGCCAGAAGGAAAGAACAGGGTTCTCATGCAAGGGTCATACTCCACCATCACAGCAGAATCTTGGTGGAGCCCCTAGTGCCCATCTCTAGTCAGGAAAAGGGCTTGAGTTTCAGATGCAGCACAATCACCTGAGCAGTCTGGGAATTGCATCTTGCAACACTGTCCATAGTCTCCTGGATGCTGCTAATTTACATGATCTATGACAATGTTTGCCTCCTTACAATATTATGGATTACCCTGAGAAGTATCTGTAGCTACTGTCTTACAACTGACAGCTGCCTATTGGGATGCACTTCCATGCTGCAGTGACCTCCTGTCTTGGGTGATATTTTAGCTCCTGAATCAATTTTACAAGCTTTCCAGTAATTTCCTAGAGTTTTGGTTGTTCGATTGGTTGTATTGTTTGTTTGTTTTTTAAACTGAAAAGCATGTAAAATGTTAAATCCTTCAAAGGTTGTCGTTCCCTGCTTCCCTGCTGAGAAGAGATGGATTTTTTCAGAAGTTTTTTTCCAAATTGGTGTAGACTAGGAACATTGTTCTCAGTGCTGGTGTATCGTGTAACATTTGGCTAATGCTCTGGGGCTATTTCTGGTAACTGCAACAGGAGTAACAGTGCCGGGGTAGGTCTATTATATGTTCTAATTAAATAATCATGGTAGTCTGATGCAGTCTACATGAATAACACAGATTTGGATCTTTTCACCTCATTTGGGGCACATATATTAAGGAGTGAGCTCTATGCTTAGAAGAGATTACACGGGGATTATAAAATGTAGAAACTGTAGTTGCAAAAAGCAGTTTTATTCAGCAGCAGATTACTGTCATTTTACTGCATGCTTATATTAGCCTATGTAGAAATATAGGATTTCAGTTTAAAAAAGGTGGAAAAACATTTATTAGTTCATATGAAATTTATATAATGTACATAGTGTCCTGAAGCTGTCTGCAATCTCTTCAGAATACCAGATTTAGAGAGGTCCTTGCACTTGACCAGCTAGAATAGAATAATAACCAATGAATAAGATAAAGCAATCAAGGTAGTGGATAACTGACAAAGCGGGAAGGAAAACTCGTGGCCAACCAGTGTGATTGATAAAGCAAGCTTCAACTTTATTCAGAAAGAACAACTCTTTCATAGTCTTCAGTAAACATGTACACCTGTTACAATATCATTGGCGTGAATAAACAGAGTACTTTTGAATACTCCTTCTTGCTGTGATCTGAGTTATCAAGGTTCTCCCCTCATTCCTCACTAACTGAAACTTTCTCTTGTTTATAAAAACAAGATTGTCAAGGGCACAGTGCTCTTGCTTTGCCCCTCAGCTAGCACAACTTGCAAGTTCCAAATAGGCCTGACTGGGCCTATTTCATCTAACCACACTAATAAGAGGATTGCTCGTACACCTTCCCAGCGCCTGATTTGCGGCGTTCTGCAACAGATAACTGATATATGGATGATGCAAATGGGCTGTTCTATCCATGATGGGAAAAGAAATGTGTTGAAGCAGACGTGTATCATATATTACTTCTTTCAAATGAACACACAAAAGAACATAGCATGCCATAGACTCACAAATGAATGATGACATTTATTCCACTCGTGTCTCAGGGATTATGGATTTACCTGTTCTCTTGATGCTGTTAGGTAAAAAATCTGCTGCAGTCTATTGATTAGTTCATCCTGCATCAACTTGGGAGTAGTTAATTGTATATCTGAATAATTAAAATTTAATTATACAGATAGGTGTGAGGGATCATGCATCAAAACAGGCAACTGAAAGAAACTAATGGAATCCTCTGATTTATTTTAAAATGTGAAGAATTTTAGGGCAAACAAACAAAATCCAAGCAGTAAAATAAAACATAAAATAAAGTTTTGGATTGGGAAAATGAAACAAGAAGATAAATCTTCAATGGAATATTGATTTATTTTTTGATCTCACTAAAGAAGATCACATAGGGTAGTAGAGAATATTTAACCAAGAAGACAGCAGAAAAGAAATGCACTTCCACTAAACCCATAAAGAAGCTGCAGTCACCTAGTCAGAACCATAAAAAGAACTGAAAATATCTTCCCTGATAAAAGGAATTTTAAGAGAAGGACGGGGAAATATGTTTCATAGTTTTTTGATAATTAATTTTGATATTGTGAATGAAAATGTCATTGTTTTTAGGAATCTCCTTTTTCTTCACTTGAGTATGTTTATGGTAAAACAAGTTTTTATCACCTCTGGATGTTTTCAGTGAGCAAAAAAATGTCCATCTTAATCTTCTTAAATTGCTCTCTATTTTTTACTGCCTTTTTCTGAGGGTGTTTACTCTGCACATATTAGAAAGAAGGATAACAAAAGCATTTTAAATAGGCAAGATCTATGTGTGTCTCCTTAGAAGGGAGCTTCTTTTTCTGGCTGGTTTTGTTTGTTTGTTTGTTTGAAATTATCTTTCCTGATTAAGGTAGTGTTCACCAGCAGGAAGGAGTTAAACAATACCCAAACAACTCAGGAGCTGTCTGTCAATCAGGGATAATCTTGAGGCAGAAGCAATAAGAGGCTTCAGTATGAGGGAAGCCTTTCTGGCATTTATTTTGCTTCTCTGTATTTATCTATCGAGAATGACTGGGCCTGAATTGTTAATAAATAAGAATAGTTTATTGTGTGGTAAAATCAAAACCTATACAAAACAAGGCAAATATATTTCAGTAGGTCCAGTTTCTGCATCTTAAACATGAGATCTCAAACTCTGTGGCTCCACAACAGGACAGGGTGGTAGTCTGTGAATGGCATTTGATACATAGCTAAAGAGTCCTGAAAATAATTTTTTAAATGGGAGATAAAAGAGAAAATGCTCTTTTTGATAATTCTGACACTACTGCCATGCAGGACTAACATTGTTAGTCACATAGGAAAGGTTCTGGTTAGAATAGATGTAACAGGAATCTGTTCTCAAAATAAAAACTGGCTATGGAATGGCAAAATAATTTGACAGTGATGCTGAACTTCTGCTCATAGGCAAGGCTTTACTTGTATTCTTTATGCTATATAAAACCGGCTTTTCTCATTTTTGCTTTGTCCTGTGGTATGAAATAGCTTCTCATAACATAACTTGAGTGTCCCAAGTCCTCCGCATTTATCATTTGCTCCCATACGTTCTGATTTTGAATTAGAAATTGGCAATTTAGCTTCAGTTTACATTACTGTTTTTGCCCAGTTTACAGACTTCCACATGACACTATAGGTTCACAAGTTAGCCTTTACTGGAAGAGTAAAATGACTCATTTTGGGCCTGGAAACCAGAGAGTTAAACATAGTACACAGCATTAGAGCCTGGTTCAGCTGGGGAAAAAAAATTCCATTTGGGGACTTAAAAATTTCAGTTTGGAACAGAGATGCCTAGGTTACAGAAACACTTGCCCCGACAACTAACTTCATTCTGTTCTCATTTGAGAAGTGGCACAGCAGAGCTTCTGGGGGCAGAAGAAAATATAGGAAGGTAAGACAGGGAAAGAAAAAAATGGAATAGAAAAGGTTTGAGCTAGTTATTCCAAAAATTAGTGGATGATGTAGGCTATTAAGTGTCCATTTCTGTGGGAAAGTGGTGCTGTAAATATCTTGTTGAATGAGTACAAACTCAGCATACTCTGTGCAAACTCTTTATTAAAACAATGATCAAAATACAAGCTACATTACATTTCATTTTGCCACTTCAGCATGAACTTTTCTCTTTGTAGTTTACAGCCATGAGCTATAAAATCATAATAGTAATTTAAATCAAAATACAGCAACTGCTTCTCAAAAGAAAACATTCATATTTGTCTTACATTTCTTGTAAAATCAAAAAGTATCTCCTTATAAACAAAATATAACTTATGATACTTTAGTGCAAGCACTTCCTTTGCATCTAAGAAGCTGTAAGTTGTCCAACTAAATATGGCATATGTAAGAAGCCAACTCTTAAAATAGCATGCTGCCAAGATATCCCATGAGAACTTTGAAAATCTGACTCTGTTAACACTTTCTAGAATAAGTTAATCTGACCGACCTGAAAGTCAAAAAGCCCTGGTTATATGTTACAGTACTTTTGTCAAAAGGTAACTGCAAATCAAGGAACTGACATAGTATCTACATTAGAATAAAACAGGCACTAATTAAAAAAAAAAAAATCAACATCTGCCCATGTATACGATTTTGCAAGTCTTATGATTATACAATAATTTTTAAGCACAGGAGTGTACTTCTTTGCTTTACCAAGTACCAACAAACCTGCACAAAAATGCTGGTCTCTGGGTTCTTTAAAATTTTTTATATGACAGACAAAAAATAACTGAAGGGTAGGTTTCATCACAAACATGCTCATATCAGAAAACAAAAACAGGATCAGCAGTAAATAAATGCTGCTCTAAAAGAAAATGTTGAGAAAATAGTGAATATTACGATTAAGTGGTCTGATTATTATAGTCTTACATTTACTGAAAAAAGAATAATAACTGTAAAATTCAGATCCAACACTGATTTCTTCTGCTGCAGATATCTACTTATTTTTCATAAAGTTTGGCAAAAAAATATTTGAAAAGGGTGTAAATACATTGTGCAAATCTCTTTTCCTTATTAAACCTGGCTTGGTGTTCCTTTGCCTTTAGAATGCAATTTCAGTTGGACTGGATTTCCCAGATTCTGAGTGAACCATTACTGTTTGGTGGTACAGTAAATAGGAAAATATAACAAAAAGTGTGCATAGTCCAATGATGGGAACAGATTAATGCCCCTGAAGTGCTTAAGGTGCATGAAAATATATAACAATGCAAACATTGATGTTTTCTTAGAGCCATTATTAATTTTATGTTTGCTAATTGTGGTTTTGGACCATAAAGTAGCCATTTGCTAAGAAATACTGCAAGACACAATTGCATGCTTTATAAGAGCACAGCCAGAAAGTTTGGAACAGGAAAGACAGGTTTGCGTCTTGCTTCCCATCTGTCTTTCACAAAGGAAATTCCTGAAAGCATATAAAAAGCTTTGGACTTAGAAGTGTCATATAATGGATGCATAAGACACTGAGCAGCAGACACAAAACCACCAAAAAAATACATAAAACCAGAACCATCAGTTCTGTAAAGAATCTGTATTTTCTTCAGCTACATTGCTATTTAGTTTTTATTCCGATAATAAAGTTAAATGTCCAGATTGGTTGGAGAAGTCCTACCTGTGAACTTTCAGCTGTGAGTGACTCCAGCTCTAGAAAATTCAGGGTTCCCTGAATCAGATTGTATTCATGTATCTAATCCAAGTACCCGCTGCTTGCAATGTGCCTTTTGTGTGTACTTCAGATGTGCCCTTTGTGAGCAATCTCTAGGGAAAAACATCATTTGTACCTTCAGGAAGTTTGCACAGTGATACTGAAGAAATCCATGTGGATTGTTTGCTCTCAAATGCTTCTCAATAAATAAATAATAAAAAGGCTGGAGGATAGCCTGAGAGAAGTCAGTCAAGGTCAGAACACTATAGAAATACTTGAAGGGATCTGATCTCTATTGTAAAAACTTCATAGTTTAAAAATATTAAAATTAAAATACTGCAATAAATATTTTTATAACTTAAAAAAATTGAAGTGTAATTTTAAAGTTATTTTTATGCTTTCAAGGAGAACATCCTTGCTTATCTATGTAATCTTAGTTGGGCACCCGGTAGGTAACTTTAGAATGCATAAGCATTGTTTGTAAATGCTGGACAGGCAGAAACATCAATGTACCTCTTTTCAGGAGACTAAGATGAATAAAGGAGTTTAGTGCAAGTTCCTGCTTTTATTTCTGCCCTTGTCCTTTTTTATATCAGAAGCAAATCAAGTAAGTTGAAAATCTTATGTGGACACTAAACAGAAATGTCCTTTGGATTCAGACAAGAAGTTCACAGTTTGCATCATACTATTGTCAATCATATTGGTCGGAAGTGAGATTTTTTATAGTATTCTCTTAAACTAACTTCTGTCTTACATTTATATTGCTTCACTGGAACTCAAATATTTCCAGTCACATTCCTAATGAGACTTTGCCCTTGCATGTTTCCTTTTGGGCATGTGCAAATACATTTTGTATAGAAACCTGCCACCATGGTGAGCAAAAAAAAAAAAAGAGACATCTGAATGCTGACATTTCTCACAAGTTGGTTGTGAAATCTGAAGTCCATTATTAAACATGTCATTTTTTAAAAAAATAACCACAGAAAAATAAATATGGAGCCATCTCTGTATCACCTATGTAAGTCATGGGGTATTCCTGTATTGCACTGCTGCAAGGCTCTGCGCTTTAACATGAGGAAGTTGACATAAGACATCAGTTCATTATCAAGGGTTCTTTTACGTACATGCAACATTGACTTAGTCTCGTCTTGATTAACTGTACAGTTAATATAACTGATTGCCTCCAACAAGCACCTTATGGAGATGTGGCTGCTTTGGTAAAATGTTCAGAGAGGCATCCACGCATCATCTCCCCACAGACCTAAGATACTTCTTTTTCTACAATAGACTTGATTCCAGATTTATTTGAAGTATCTATATTTATACTACAATCCTTCTTAAACACTACAAGGTGATAGTTTGTTCATTAGTTCCAAACTAATTGTGTCAGGTAATTAAGTAATATGCTATTAACCCTACACAAACTCCTTGTAAGTGCTTTCTTTATAGACTGACTGCAGAGAATGTACTTTTCATTGTGTATTTGCAAAAGAAATTAATGCTTCTGTTTCACTCCTGGTATTTCCTGGCAAAAATGTTGATCCTTTTTAATGCCACAATTACTGTGATCATTAAAGCTTTACTGGGGTAGAGTCACATGTACTCAAACAGTGAACATCCTAACATGTAGGAGGTTCCCAAAAACTCAACACAATTATATCACATTTAACAGTTCGCATGACTGTCTTTGTAATTTTATAGGACACTTGATTATGATTTTTTGCAGTTATGATACAACACTCTCAAACTGATGCTTATATATGAATTTAGGCCTGATCTTGAGAATATATGAATTTGTTCAAAATTAAGAAGTCAAATAAAAGGGTATTTTGCCATTTCAGCCTTGTCATCAAATGATTATTGGCATTTGTAGGACTGTTATGGAACCTGTATATTTTCTGGTAAGATAGTACATAATTGTGCTTCCAAATTACTTCAAAACAAGACATCTTGCATATTTGTAGCTGTTTGCTTTGTAAACTTCTGACAACATAAAGATGCTCAAATGTATGAACAAAACCCAAGCAGAGCTGTTGGACTGCAACTTCCTGTAAGATGTTTACAGGCTTTCCCATCTGTAATATACACCTCAAATTTGCTTCTTCCTGCAAAACAAACAATTGTTGGCATCTTCATTCCATGAAAAAGTTAAAACTATTTCCCATTTCAAATTAAATGGAAACATTTTAACTTTCTTTAATAGCCCTCTAAATCACAATGCAGTTGAGCAAACAGGCTTTGTAAATGTGATCTATTAGGATTTTATTTGGCTACTGGAGTGCTGTCTCTTGGACAATATTTCAAATTCACAAGTTAATATTTGCAAAAATGCAATAGATGGAAATAACAAGAATGAAGGAGGAAAATGGAAACCAGTTTTATGTTTTATGTAAGTCCAAGTGTCCTACATCAAAGACTACCAGTGACTTCCAGGAGGCCACTACAGGTGACTCCAGTGTAGAAAATACTGAGGTAAATGTTTCTTTGAAATACTCCTAATCAAAAAGAGCAATTAATATTAATATAATAGCAATTACTCTGCCATACATAATGGTAAACTAAACTGAAACTGAGAAGAAAGTGCTAAATAGTCCACTTACATGCTTTTGCTATGATAGTCTCCAGGTAAGGCTTAGCGGCAAATACAATATGTATCTTTAGAAGAGCTCCACCTGATTTTCCTGCTATGCATAGATTCAGGAGTAACTATCATACATGGCTTTCATATATAACACATGTATTTTTGTCATTTGCCAAGGCTGTGTCGTCAGAACTGAGGTCAGCAGAAGGCTCAGGAGGGGGCTCTGCAGGAAGTGCTGGTATTTGAGGAGTATCTTCCTCCTTGCTGTCCACCTGCATGCTTTCCTGTGACTGACCATCCATGCAGTCCTTTTTGGAGAATGGATGAACGGACACTTTTATTGCAATCTGTTGAGGTGGCTCATGCAGTGACGATGCATCTGAGTCAGCTGTGGGAGATTCACTGCGTGTCAAAGCATTTGGGATCATATAAAGCTCATCTGTTTCCGTGGTTTCCTGGCCATCTGCCGCCTGCCGTACAAAATTCTGTCCTTGCTCCTCCAGACCAACAACCTCCATAATTTCTTCCATTATAGTCCTGCAGTTCATAATGAGAGGTGGCAAAGGTACACTCCGAGCAAGCTCTTCAATATAGCGAGCAAATTCCATGGTCTTGAACTGGGTTACTTTGGCAAGCTCAAGCGTTTTGGCTGATGTGATAATTGGGATACGCTTTGCAATCTCAAAGGCCTTCTGAAGTTTCTCTGCCCCTTCTGTTCTAAAGAATTCATTGATTGCTTTCTCGGTTTTCTTCAGATGACTGCTCATCATACATAACCGAGTAATGTTCAGTATCATAACAATAGTAAAAGCGACAAGGCAGACAATCATGTAATAGATTCCCATATCTCCAGAGGTAAAAACAACCCGCAGCGTCACAGTATTGTTAACACTGCCATATGTATTAGATGCAACACACGTGTATTTACCTCTGTCTTCAAATGACACGTGGGTTATGTTTAGTAGCCCATTGTCAAGAAACCACCATTTTCCTGTTGGAGAGGAAACAGAGTAACTTAGAAGCATTTTGTCACATGATCAGTATAGTCCTAAACATCAGCTTTATCAAACTGGCTTCAGGTTTTGGAAGAAGGAAATAATATTCACAAGAAGACAAAGAATTTACCATCACAAAAGCCTGAGATCCTACCTGTTTTACTATCAAACACCTGACATCAACTCTGTATAGTCAGAGCATACCCTAAAAGGTCTCATAAAAAATGTTAATATGCATCACATGTATCTCAATCTTGTGGTCAGTTAAGTTACAAAGATGGGACTGCTCCAGAGAACTTCCCAAACACAGGTCACACTTCCTCAAAGAACAGGATCAATGGGAATTTGAGACAGAAAAACCTACTTATATCCTCTTTGTTTTGTTCCCTGACAATGCATTTGCTTACAATTGGGTTATTTTTGGTATTTTGTTACAGTATATCATATAATTCTATTAATTTCTGTTAGAATTCTGTTAGAGCTTAAAAACCCTAACATTTCAGACATGATATACTACACTGCCTGCCATCTGAGGTGTTGAGAAACTGATTTTGAAGTATGATTTTAAAGAGAGAGAAGAAAGATAAAAGGAGTAAAATAGATGGGAAGGAGACCAGCCATGACAAGGGAGCGCCTTGCTTGTTGGTAAGAACCTCTACACACCATGACAGAACTTCTTACCTTTAAAAGTAATTTCTATCAATGCAATATAAATTATAACTTTGCCCGCTGCATGGACGTATACATTTAATTTACATGAGCACTTCATATTCTTTGAACCTGGTACAACAGAACAGTTTAGGTATGGAACTACATTTGAAACAACATGTTAAGAAGCCATCACTCCTGTCACTGCTAAAGTGATTCAAGATTCACCTAGTTGCTGTATTTGCCACTATATATTGGTAATGAATTAACATTTTTAGTTACTCAAAGTTTTTCTAGTTAAACATGGCTTATCCAAATTGGGATTTTTGACATTATCCCCAGTAAAAGCCTATGTAGAAAGTATTCCCACAAGATCCCTGCCTCAGTTCATGTGTACAAACAGCTCTTAATTACATCTTTTTATCCTCTTAGAGGTTTTAAATTAACTGAAACAATATTTTTTTAGCCTAGCTTAATTCTTGAAAACAGCTGAATCATTTTGCCTGAATTTAAAAATGCAGAATACATTAAAACTCAGTCTAAATCAGAACTCCACATTAAAAAAAATGCCCAATCTGCTAAAGTTAGGCAGATTCAGAGGAAAACTCCTTTACAGAGGAAATATTAGCATCTGTTACAGATTACATTTCTTCCTCCACCTCCAGCATAACAAAAAATGCAGAGTATTCACTGCTCAGTATTTCTTTGAATTTGAATGCTGGTCTTTTTTGCAAATTAGGTTTCTATTAATTGTGATGTATGTGATGCCTTGTGATGTATCCTGGCTCCAGCTGTTGTAAATGACATGACTGTGACTCAGTGACACTGGGTCTATGCCAGTGGATCCTGAGAGATATATTGACCCACAGAAGAAAACAATGATTAGAAAAGGTATAATTGCTGGGGTTTGATAAAAATTCAATGCCATACTTAACATTACAAAGAAAGGTCTCAAGCTAGGAAACATTTCTTACAGAAAGACAGTCTACTAAAGGAGGTATTGCACTGTTGAAATTCTTAGTTAAAGTGATGTTGTCTCTGTCATCTGCATTTTTTACTGATTTGGTCAAAGTTTTTGCTCACCTACCTATATGTTGTTTTAGCTACCTCTCTCAACTGACAACACAAAGACCTAAATTTAGATGCCTAACTAAAGGGGAAATTTTCTATTAGTGAACCTTAGCAAGACTCTCCAGCACACTAATTGCTGTATGTTGCCACAACCACACAAATCATGTTCAAAAGTCTGCTTAGTAGCTCAAGTAATTCCTTTCTTTAGCTTTACTCAGAAAATGATAACATGCTGTACTGTAAAACATAACCAGTTACGCAGTAAGCTCTTACAGATACACACTTCTCTTTTACATCAAGCTGAATCAATTGTTACTCCCATCACAGCAGAGTTCTCTGTCAGGTCAGCCATTGTTAGGCACACTATCTTGCACCTAAGAGCTTGTTTCATCATGCAGTGAACAAAGCAGGCACTATGGAAGGATTACATGAGAAAAAGACCTTTCATATAACCACATGCCCCTCAAACACTCCCTAGAAGTATAACTAGGATTATCACCCAAACCTTTCATTTAAGGAAAATAAGCTCATGAGTAATTATGGTCTCTGGCAAATTCCACTGAAGGGTCTTAATTAAAGCCAGGAAGGCTTGGATTTGGCCTGTCCTTCTGACTGCTGCCCTATATAGGTTTTGCATTTGGTTGTTTGGGGCATCTCCTGTTCCTCGCACTACCATGGCACTGCACATGAAGAGAGCAGGCATATCAGAGAGTTATCTGTGTTGAGTTTACACCAACAGACTTTTCTCATGTCATGAGAATCCTCCTTTAATTTGGGAAACAGCTTTTTAATAATTTTTTGATGCCAGAGAAAAACATAGAAGGACAGAATGAGAAACAGGAACAAACTCGACATCTTCCAATGAAAAGAGACCTGTCTACACCTTCTGCTAATTGCTTCAGCTTCTTGCTATGTGTTGCTATAAATAACACATAAAAAGTTACTGTTTTCTTCCAAAGTGTGCACAAAAAATTTATAACTGCCACCAGGCTTTCATTTATTTTCAAACAGGAAAATACCACAGGCAGGCCATTAAATTCAGGTTATTTGTCAATGTGCTGAAATCAGAAGTGTCTCTGGACTGGCTACATCAGTACCACTACAAAGATCTTACCTTTATTCTCCTCCTCTTGGAGCAGGTGGCCATTGGAGTTGTACCATCTGTAATGAGGACTGGGACTCCCTTGGACATTGCAGTCAATCAAGGCACTATTGCCCTCCTTGACTATGATGTGGTCGATGCGGGAGATCACCACAGGCGTGGCCCCCATGTGTGTGTCAGTGCGGTTGCAAGTGCTGTTACTTACATCCTCAGCAGTGGTCAAAGCTGCTAATAAGATGACAAGGCGTGTGGTAGGCAGAAAGTACAAAAAGTGGCAGCTGTTCAGTATGTCCATTTTCCTTCAGTGATGTACACAACTGGCTGGGAACAGTTTCTGTTGAATGCAGGTCCTTGAGGTGAGCAGGTCACAGGAGAGTTCTACTTTGATCTGTGCAATTTTATTTTTAAAATATCCTATAAAATAAATAAATAAGTACAGTGAGACAGCATATATAAACAATGCATTAGATATGCTCTTTTAAAATAGTGATGGATCCATTAATGCATTCAACAATCATCAATGCAGTGTCTTGTCTCAATGCTGATGTTATCACAGTTCTTATCCTTACTGAAAAAGATGCAAACATTTTTCCAACAATAGCGTTGTTGGAAAGGTGTAGGAGAAAGCCTTTATCACCTAGACACTTAGCAGCAGTTTAGCTACAGTAGCAGCTACAGTTTTATGCCAAAAGGTCAACAGATTTTTCCTTTTTTTCTTTTACAATTTTAAAAGATTTTTATTTTTAAAAACCATTTGCAAAATCAACAGGAAAAACAGAAACATGTTAAAAGCTGTCACTACCAGTTTGGTGCTGCAACTCTTATCACGTGCATGGTCTTAGATGAACTGTGAAACATGGTATAAAAAAAACCAATTCCCGGAAGGCTTTTTGGATCGAAAGCTGGAATCCTTGATATACACATTTTTTCCCAAACACAGCAGCACATACAGCAAAACATCTCACACCATTCACTTTTCTTAAGTTCCTGCTGTCTGAGATAAAACACAGCATGGAATACTATTCTTAAAAGAGGGTACTTCATGCTTGATGAAGTAATTTCAGTGTTGTTATTTTTAGAGCAGATTCGTAAAGGAGAGTACTTGCTAGTGACATAATTATTGTTAATGTTCCTTTGAGACACAAATGAAGTTAGGACTTTTCCATTCCTTATGTGGCATTAAGCATTTTGCCTGTGTCCTTTTTTGCATGCTCTCCCTCAGTATTTTCCCTCAACTAATCACCCACAATCAGGCCTTTCTGAAGCAGTGATTTCAGTTTCTGGACAGAGACAGAGGGGTTACAAATGTGCTCACTATTGGCCTCATTATGCACCCAGTGAATACAATTGGCATTCAGTACTGACTGAGGGTACAGTGCTGGCCTCAAAATGAGCACCTTAGAAAATTTCACTCAAGAGTCTAAGGGCCACAAATCATATTAAAAATTACAGAGTGTCCTACTATACTGGTTTTACTCATGCGTTTCTAAGGTAAATAACTGAAACTCAGTGAAATTTATTAGATAGAGGAATCTATCTGGAATCCGAATATAGGAAGCTATCTAATGAACTTTCCCCAAATTAACATTTCCATTTCAAAAATGTTACATTTGACCCATGGCAATTAATCTGACTGAGCACACAAAATAAATGCTGACAAGATCAGTTCCCTAGATCAGTTCCATATATAAAAGAAACACTAAAATAAAAAGGAAAAAAACCTAAAAATCCCCTTCCTTATTTTCTTCTGCATTCATAAAGGAAAGAAAGCAACATTACTGTTTTTCACTAGTAATATTTGACGTAAGTTGTTTTGTTACACATCCTCTTTTCTCTGTAAAGCAATGAACTTGATTTCATAAAAATAGATACAGGTGTTATTGACAAAGCAAATTAATTCTTCCATTTTATAGAATAAATCATTACTAGAAATGAAAACCTCTTTTTTTATATATAAACTGCTGGCATGATGTTCAAGCCTGTCATTGTTTTTTCTCTGCTTTTGTAATTACTGAATATGGAAGTATTTTTCTTGAAGAGACAGAATAATTTTTAACTTTAAATTAATATGCAAATCTCATTTTTCATATAAAGCTATATAAACAATGCCTTCAGAAATCTATTTCCAATTATATAAAGTATGTAGAGTCTCTGCTTTTGAAGGTACACTCTATCTGAGTCAGCAGTTTGGGGAAAAAACCTTCTGTTCTGCATATCAGTTCAGTAACTATTTACATCTCATTTCTACTACTCCATTAACCTTGGAGTTGACATTCTTCAGGATTACAAATATTCAGTCTATAAAATGTTTCTGTACAGTGTCACAGATCTGCATTGCAGCATACAGAAAGGCAAAGGAGCAGGAACAGAGACTGGCTGCATTAAGACAATGAGAAGGGGAAAAGATAACAATATACACTGATTAAGTTTTGTGTTTTAATTACTGTCTGGGACTTGTTATTACTGTATTTGGGTCTATAATATATTTTTACTGCTGAAAAATCAGTACATATCCAAAAAAAGGTGTTTATTGTGAAGAGCAATTTTCATTCCAGGAAACGAAATAACATCTCCTCAGTGGCTGAACAGAAAACCTGTAAGGAAGGGACCTAAAGTATATTAGGAAGCTCAAGGCAGCAAATGGCCCACTGATTCCCCACAGCACAGGGATGGGGGCAGATGTCTGGAAGATGTGATGGCAATTGGGCATTGCCTATTCTGTATGTTTACCTGTTTTGAACACAGAGCATATGAAAGCAGAAACTATACCTTTGTGTAGTGATAGCAAATGTGACTGGTCCACAGTATGGTCAAAGGGTTGATTACTTGTCTGAAGGTAACTGTGACTCCCTCATGGCCCAGAATTAAACCATAAATAGCTGCAGTAAATTTTGCAGGAAATAATGATTTAGGAGATAATGATTTATGTCTACTGTGTAAGATTTTTGCCTACTTCTTGTTCTTACTCCTGGGAATGTGCTTTTTCATGTATGTTCCTGGAATGTATAATATTAAGAAAACACTAAATTCCTCTGTAGATACATTTCTATTTGAAATAACTACAGTTTGATGGCTAATATGAGGAATAACCAGGCAGTAGGTTTAAAGCAGAATGTTTGGAAATGAGGGTTGCTGCTTTCACATGCCATCCAGGGAGTGCCTGAATGTTTGAGGAGACAGGGAAAGATCTCTCTGAAGAACGGTGTTTTAAGATACAAGTTTAGACAAATGTTCCCAGGGCAACTAGGAAGAAGTAGGCAATCTTCCTTTTGGTGTGCATCCTCTCCACCATTATCAGGAAACAAAAAGAGATGGAAGAAAGCAAAGAAGTTTTTCTTAGCCCCATCTGACACAAGAAAGTTACAGGGTGGCCATGCTGGGACCTGAATGTCCAGGACCCTCTGCAAACCTGCTGGGCATTACCAAAAATGCTAGTCAGGTTAGGAAAGCAGGAGGAAGCAGAGAGAGAACTGAAAAGGTAGAAAATGTGCTCACACCAGACACTGATGCAAAGAAAGAACTGCTGACAGTTCCTGTCCTTCTGCTTTGCCATAGGCATAAGAGCAGCCTGAGGATATCGGGGAACACAGATCTGGGAGCCAGCTGCCTTGCTAAATATAAGTGATACCATGAATTATGGTTTAATCACACAACTAGATGGGGAGAACACTGAAACCAAAGTAGGACTGCTAGTGATATCTGACAAAGCAACAAGAGAATTCAGAGTATTGGAGAAGTGGGTACAGTGCTGTCATCCAAGATCTTGCCCATGAGAGGCAGCAATTAGTTGTGACCCATGATAAACCTAATGAAGGCAGCCAAAACTGTAACCTTTTAATCTGACATAAATCAGAAAAAGCTTGATTGACTAGACTAATACAAAGATTCCTGTAATAACTCCTCAAGACTGAGAGTAACACGGTACTCTAAAGAAGGAGGACATCTGCAATCCTGAGATTGACTTTGTAGGAACAGAATGAGTCTTGGAGCATTTTTGCCATTAAAAGGTCACTATAAACAAAGAGCTAATTTCTGATTGAGGAAAGAATGTAATCACTAAAGCAATATGAGCTACCTGTAAAATACTTTAAAAACGCCCCTCTATATAATATAATTAATGTGGNACTTTTAAATTTGTAGTGCATGGTGAAGTGGGAAAAGAACTCTCCTGGCTATTCTGAGCTATGATTTCCACCCAAAGCTGTGGGACAGGGACAGGCTTACCTCCAAAGATGGAGTGAAAGGAATCCCCAAACTCTCCTCCACCACCTAGAACATGTATATAGGACATTTTCCTGCTGTGCTGTATCTGGAGAAACATTTACCACTCAACATATCTTTCCAGTGGTCCATAGATTAAGTAGTTTTGTTTTTTAATTCCCCAACTCAAATAGTGTAAATTGAAAAAAATAAAGGAACAGATTTACTGCTTGTGAGACTAACTTCCAAAAAAAATACTTGAGCCACATGAGAACACAAAACAAGCTTTTCTTCTAAGTGACATGACAGCCAGCTCTAACATACTCTATCCAGAGATTTCTATCCAGAGAAGTCCCCTGGAATGTGCTCCAGAAAAAGCAGAGCTTCAGTGTGGTAGTTCTACTCCTAATTAATGTGAAACACAGACAAAAGCTGCAATTACAACTTCTCTGTCCAAAATCAGGCATCAGTCTAAACAGAACACACATCTAGGACTGGCTAGGAACATTAATCAGAGACATGTTCTGACTGATAATTTATTTTTTTCATGTCAGAGATGTTATGTTTGCTTCCCATACTACTGCCACCAAAGAAAATGACTAAATGGGTGCAGGGTCATGATTGTAAGTGCTGCATTTGTGCAGAACAACATGATGACAGAGCACAAATAACAGAAAAGGAGGGCAGTGATGCATACCTTTTCCTGAGTTGCTCACATCTGTAAGACTGGCCTGTTCTTGCTCTTGGAATAATGTGTAATTCTATTAACTGTGAGGTTATTCAATTCATAAGTAAAGCACAAGAAGCCAGCTTACTGCATAATGCATAATTTGTGCTCCTATAACTTTAATATCCCAATGCTATCTATCTTCCTTGGCTTGTAAGTGACCAAGAAAATGAAATTATTTTCATTTTAGTTGTCACTTGTCTAAAAGAAGTATAAAGGCTGATGCTACAAAACAAAATAAAAGCTAGTTTATTATTATTAAAAACCTACTTGCTACTTTTCCTAGTTTCCATAGGCAATGTCTTTTAAGAGTGGGCAAAAGTAAAAGTTAACAGGTGTTAGTGAAACAGGAATGCAAATGAAGGAACTTTTGCTGCACAGGTGACAATCTCACTATCAGTTCATAGACTTATAAGTGAAAACCACCTACTGAAAAGATCTAATTATTTGGATCCAGACAAATAGATGAAAATAAATGTCACTCATTTATAACTAGGAGAAAATTTCTGACTTATTTCTTTTACTAATCTGTCAGTTGATAAGATATTAGTGCTTGGTTCCAGAAAAACTGCTCTGTTAATTCTCCTGGAGTGGGGGATTTCAATCCATTGTAGCTTCATGGCTTTCTGTTTCCCTGGCTATGCTGAATAGGTGACCTGCTGGTGATGTTTGTAAGATGAAGAGCTTCTTTCTGCACATCTAGATTGGGGCTTCCAAACTGGGCAGCATCCCCCAGCTATATGCTTATTTAGTCTCTTCAGCTGCCTGGGAATTTTAGGAAACCTCTCAACAGGTCTGAGCCCTGGCCATGTGTGCTCAGTCACCTGGTGTCACACTTGATGCCCTCAGCCACCTGATGGGAGGGTAGAAAGAAGACATACATGGGCTTCTCTGAGAGATGTGATGTGGAAGGACATGAGATAAGGGACACATGCTGCAACAACAGAAATTATGAATATTTATTTAAAATTTTATGCAGGTTAGTCAAACCCTGTGATAAGTTGCCCAGACGGGCTATGGAATCCCCATCCTTTGAGAAGTTCAAAACTTGACTGAGTTGGTATACACTGGGCCTGCTTTCAAAAGGCTGTTGAATCAAGATGGCTCCCAGAGACATCCCCCTCCTTCCCCCCCCCCAACCTAAAAAAACTCTAATACTCCAGAAAAATAAATACAATAATTATTTTGGGGAAGACAATTTAAAAGTTGAACTTGCTTCACCCTCTCCACATCTTTCTTGTGCTGAGGATCCCAGACCTGGATGTAGTACTCCAGGTGGGGTCGCTCACGGGTAGAGGAGAAGGGAAGAATCATCTCCCTCAAGGTGATTGTCTCAATTTCTTGACACAGGATAAAATAAGGGCTTGGAATCTATGAAGATTCAAGAGAGACGTTATAATGATATTATTATATTATGTATACAATTTACAAGTACAGATTCATAGTTATGACAGCCTGTGATGAATGTGGGGACTTCTCTTCTGTATGTGCATTATCCTCTGAGTATATGACCCTGGGCAGTGAGTAGAAAGGGCTGTCAGTATGGCAACCTGGAGACCTTTTCTAGCACTCCTGTCTTAAAAAAACTATAACAAAGAAGCCTATAAATGTATTGTATGTTTGCAGGCATTGGTAATTTCTTACAGGCAAACATTTGTCAATATGTTTTATAAGGTGACAAATGATAAATTTAAAAAAAGAAAAAAAAAGACAAAAAAAGGAAAAAAAGGCAAAATCATAGGACTGTAGCTTATTCTACCATTAATGGCAGAACCTGATCAAAACTTGGTCATTATCAGTTTTTGTCTCTGAATTTATTTTGGTCTGAACACACACGCAACACTGTAGGGGGTAACAAAGGAAAGAAGCATCAAAAAGATACAACTGTCTTAGTTTCAGGGTTCCACAGTGTAACAACACTGCAGCAAAAGAGCAGCAAGCAATAAGGTGATCATGCATTTTAGATGTATTAGATATAGTTTAGATGTTTTACATATTTTAGATTAAAATTAATGTTATTTCCAAACGTTTCATTTAGGGAAAGAAGCATATGTCTTTCTATTCATCATCTGTACAATGAAAGAGTTTTCATGTTGCCCTTATCAGTGTGTAAATGTTTTAGAATTTTTTTACTGTAAATTTCTCCTCAGTTTCTCTTTAACTACGTCATGCCTTTCTTTATTCTCTTTATCCTACTTCATGTCTCAATATTGTAAAACTAGCAAGAACGTGGCATCCTAGAGCTTCACTTTAAATATTTGAATGCACCCATTGATTTAACCATGTCTTTGAATTGTCTGATGTGCACTCTCCTGATGTCAATGAAGACTCAGAGATGCTAACCCATTAACCTAAAACATTAACCTAAGAACATAGCAAAGCAGAATGTGGCCCAGTTCGTTTCTTTCCACTTCCTCCTTTGAGCTCTGCTTGTCAAAGCTAACCATCCCTTAAGCACATCTTTTTCAAAAGGAAGAAGGAAAATTCCAGTGTAGAATATTTAAATATAACGCAAAATTAAAAATTAAGTTTTGCTTTAAAAAAGATATTAAAGATACTAAAGACTTTGCAGACTAAAAATTTTATTTAAACACTAAATTTTGAACAACTGGATGTTTTCAATGCACTGATATAGTTTATATTATGCTATTTTAACAAAAGACTCCCATATTATTTGGAACATAAAAGAAAAAAAGGAGAAAACAGATTTGAGTATGACTAATTCTTCTCTATCCCTATAGAACTGTAAGATGGATATAATGATTTGCTTTCACGTTTATTGGTTGCTGGGATATAGGGCAAAGAGGTTACATATAGATGCCATGATTAGGACATGATTAACCTCGTCAGAGTGGGAACTGAAAGGAATCTAATGTGCTTATGACTGCAATTGAAAGTGATTATTTTGGGTTAAAGGTGTCTACATCTCTTTCCTCCATAAGTAACCTTCTTGACAGAAGATTCAAACAAGTCTGCCCTGCACCTGTAGAAGTTTAAGTCTTGCTTGTACCCAAACGTGATCAATTCAGCCCTCTCCAAGCATGACTGTATATTGTCGTGTGTATGCAATAACTTAGCTGAAGGCCCTCAAGAGTTTACTAAAGAACCTCTATAATTTCAGACTTGTGTGCAGGTTATGTCTATGCTGCATTGAAAAGTGTAACACATTGAAATGTGTAAAGGCACATAACTTTCTCAGCATCTACTACTGTATGTCTGTATGTGTACCACACAGTCACACACATAGGAGTGGGAACCACACACATACACACACAGAGCTGCAGTGCCTTGACCCCTGCATGACTTAAAAATAACACCAAGAATCTTTTTTTTAGAATAAAACTCTCAGTGTGGCAGTCCCATGTCAATCAAATACTAGGTCTGGGCTAGGTAGGTTATTCTTAGTGTAATAAGAAATTCCTCTACATATAGTGTCCCTTTTCCAAAATGAAGTTATTTACACGCATCTGTATAGAGGTTGTTATTTCTGACAAATGTTTTAAAATGCTGCTATGGATGATTTTAATCACAGTAACTGGTGAAAAGTGATAACCTCTCAATTGTCTTGGAAATTATGCTTCTAAGGTGGGTCTGTATATGGGCAGAAAATGCCACTGTTTTAATTGTCAAAACTAAATAATAAAATAAAGGATGCAGAGAGATAATGTAGGCAAAAGCCTACAAGTCTGCATGAATGGATGGAAGCTCAGAATTGCAGGAATGAAAAATCCCAGGAAGTATCTTAGACCTTGGTCTTACGCCAGTCTTCCAGTGACATATTAATACAATCTAGTACATCTCAAAGTAGGATTATAGGCATTTGTGCCTGCAAAGACTTCTAGTAGAGGTGCAATTTGCTGAGAGAGCAAAAAGACCCTGCTAGCTTGGTACAGGTTGCTTTAGCTGCTGGCAAGCTCACTCTCCCTGTTTTAAGTTGCATCCATATCTCACAGGTGTCTTATACTGGGCAAGAACTTTAAACTACAAAATAAATGCCAGTTCCACATTCCAAACTCTGTAGACAAGAACTGAAATGGAGATTATTTTCTTTCCATTTAAATCATTGTCCAGAAGTTCCTGTCATTGTGTCACAAATGTGACCCTCTGTTGGCTGGGCTTGGATTTTGTTCCCCTGGTTAAAGCAATGAATGTGTTTTAGGCAGGTTCTGCGCCAACTCCATCCTCCTCTTCCAAATTCGTGCAGGACCTGTCTAATTGCAGGGAGGCAAAGGGGATGGGGCAGGAAGGCAACTGGAGATGTACAATACAGATCTCTTCAGAATTCACTACCACACTCCCACCATGTGTTAAATGTTTTAAGAGTAACTGGTTTTATCTCTAAACTTTATGAACCTTCAGGACAGAAAATATGCAGTGGATACAAAACAAATTTTTGTTGTTTGTTGTGGATGTTCTGCTGTTTGTCCAGGCCTCTGCAAACTCCAAACTCTTCAGCAAAAAAATGGGTGCACTGTGTGCAGTCCAGCTGTCTAAGCTGCACTCAGCATCAACTGCTATTGATGTGCTGAAGTCTGAATGAGACAGATTTCTAATAAGAAAGGATTTCTAGTACAGCAACCATAAGTATATCAATGGTGCTGTTGCTAACTGTACACACTAAACCAGACGAAGGATTCCTGCCATGCATGAAAAAAGATCTGCTGTATTTTATCTAACTGCAGTGCAAAGAGGAACTCTTTCACAGTATAATGTCTCTAAAGAACCAAAATACTACATTTCCCACTCTTTAAATACTTTTTGTTCTTTCTTTTGAAATAATTTTACAGTCCTTCAGACAAACACGTACTAAATGAAGTTGCCTTTAGGATTTAGCCACAGTTGGTACCTTTATTTCCCCAGCTGGCATTATTGAGGGTTGCTCAATTTGAGTTGCTTCAATTTAACAAATGAAAGAGGGCTGTCAGGAAGTGTAGTCTCTTACAAGACTCTCCAGACAAATGCACTAGAAAAGTACCTGCTCAGTAGTGCTCTGTGTTCTCTTACGCTCCCTTGTCTGATACTGCTCGGATTGCCCTGTTAAGAAACAGGATTCGAAAGATTATTTCAAGACCACAAGTGTTAGATTGTAATTCCCTCAGGTGACTTAGGAAACTCAGTGTTATAAGGCTATCCTGTGAAATAAATGGTTAATCAAAGCAAAATACGAGGAGGCATCCTTTATTTCAAACTTAAGGCAGCACTACTTAATCTCTCTTTGAAGTCAGGTCCATCGAAGAGGTCTCTGTCTGCCTTGAGGTGTCACCTTCCCTTCCCCCTTCCCAGGACGGGACAGCAGCGAGCATCCTGCACGCAGGAGCTGGAAAGCTCCAGTAAAGCACTGGGGTCATTCGCATTTTTATTCTTTCCCCCCAAAGAAATCCGCTTTCCTTCAAGACTTGGTGCTGATTTGAAATAATCTCCTGAACTTTCATGCTGAACATAGCGTTACTGCGCTCCCGTTGCGCGGGGAGATACCGCGCTCCACGCCGGGCGAGCCACGAGCGGCAGCCACCGCGGGAGAAGCGCCGTGCCGGGCTGGCCGGGCTGCAGCGCTCCCCCGGCACTGCCACCGGACCCTGCTCCGGCCCTCCAGCCTCCCCTGGGGCCGCCGGCGGGACTACGCGCTCGGGGCTCACCAGCAGCCG